>JAQNCB010000013.1:11997289-12012699 GCA_030068295.1 Euristhmus nudiceps
GTCTACGACCATTTTTGACGAAGTTATAGGGATTATATTGATTTTTCGTATTTTCGTGACCTTGACCTTTGACCTAGAAATCTGTTCTTCGAAGAGGACCAAGCCACAGTGACTCCCCATCACATGTACAAGTTTGAAGTCGATCCGATCAGTACTTTTTGAGATACACGCTCGGACGGACAGACAAACAAACAAACAGACAGACAGACGAACCCGATTACAAAACCCTCGCTACCCTTTGGGGGCGAGGGTAATAAATGAATGAATAAATAAATAAAATCGAAGGTAACCAACATTTCTGAAAGCATTTTGATGTAGATCCCATTAATTGTGGTATGGAAAGTAAACAAGCATTCGGTATATGCATCATGACACATCAAGAAGAGTACAAAGTAAATGAAATCTATCGAAGAAATAAACAGAAACAAGCTTTTCTACACACAACATCAACAATGTCTCACTTCACAAGCATTATAGCGTTACTCCTGCTTTTCTTTTCATGCACTCTTCTCTCTCTGACGCTTGATCAGCAGTAATTGGTCGCAGGGCCTAATTAGAGCTAGTCATGTTTGCCTGGCATCTTCTGTTGCTGCAGCTGGGAGCTAAATTGACACAAAATCCCAACCACGACAAAATTCGATCTGTGCAAGAGACCCATTGCCTTCTCTTCTCTATTGGGAACGAGAGAAAATACTTCAACTCTTAATGTCCATATCTGTGTGTGTGTGTGTGTGTGTGTGTGTGTGTGTGTGTGCATGCATGTGCGCCCTTCTGTGTTAATACAACTGTGAGAGTGAAAAGGTCTACAGAGGCCAACCAAGCCAAGCATAATCACCTTCCCTGTGTGTATTCTGCTGTGTCTTACTCCACATTTGTTCTCTTTTTGTTGTCAAAAAGTCCCTTAATTGCACTCTGGCTACATCCTGTCTCTAATTTGTTCTTTTTTTGTTGTATGTATGTCTAGAGTTATGCTCTGTTACTACTGAACTCATTTTATTCTCAGTTGTACCAAAGAAAAGTTGAATTCTTGATTTCAATCGGTCATAATTTTTCTCTGCGACGGCCTGGCGAGCTGTCGAAGGTGTACTCTGCCCTTGCCCAGAGTCGGCTGAGATGGGCGCCAGCCTCCCCGTGACCTGAACTAGGATTACGCGTTTCAGAAAATGAATGAATGAGGATAATCTTTCTATAACATTCTTATGCCTTTATCCACCCTTATTAAAACCCTAGCCCTGATTAATGTTTATTCATTCATTCATCATCTTCGAAGCTGCTTAGTTCTAATTCGGGTCGTGGGGAGGCTGGCGCCCATCTCAACCGAGTCCGGGTTAGGGCAGGGTACACCCTGGACAGCTCACCAGGTCATCGCAGGGCCAACACTCACACGACCAGTCACACTCACTCACACCTAAGGGGGATTTGGAACAGCCAATCAGCGTACTGCGCATGTTTTTGGACTGTGGGAGGAAACCGGCGTACCCAGAGAAAACCCACGCAAGTACGGAGAGAACATGCAGAACACAGAAACGCCCGAGCTGGCAATCGAACCCAGGACCTTGCTGTGAGGCGGACGTGCAGTACACCACCGTGCCGCCCCCTTATTAATATACGGAGATAAATTTTATGTGATTGTTGGAGGGGAGCAATTTTCCATGAGTGGTGCTCGGTTTTGGAGGTAGAATCCAAAATTTTTGAAGCGCTGGAGCTAAAGTTGTCTAATGCTACGCTCCTACTGTCATGATTTGTGCTACAATTGAAATCATGGTCTTTATCGTGATCTGATCAGATCCTGAGGTCTGTCATTGGCAATTGTGTTGATCGTGGAAAAGTTTTGGACAGTTCATTCACACAGAGATGATTGTTAATCCTGATCACCACATCAGATCATATTGGATCATAACAAAGTGTGAATCTACCGGTAATCGTGCTCCCAAATCGTGGTGATCAGGATCAACCTTGGAAAGACAAACACCACACTCTGAGATGCGCTGCGATCTCCCACGCTGTCACGTACCGTTCCTCATCACCTGACACCAATGACTCATGAGTTGATATGATTATATGTGACTAGATACGATAAAATAAAATAAAAACAAAAAATAAAATACCCAAGAAATTGTTTCTTCACAACAAAAACAAAATTTAAAAAAATTTAAAAGGAAGTAAGGCGATGATAACCCCCTCTTTCGCCTCCTCCTTTCCCTCCACCAAAAATGGGAGGAAATAACTCAAAAGTTCTTCTCCCTTTCCTCCCCCAACATTTTTATTTAAAAGAGCATTAAGTTGGGTTGATCCCCTCTTTGATTCCAATAAAATATGAAGTCTTAACCTACTACCTCTCTTTGGGCTTCTCCCCTCAGGGGTCGCCACAGCGAATCATCTGTTTCCATCCATCCCTGTCCTCCGCATCCTCTTGTCTCACACCAACTAACTTCATATCCTCTCTCAGTGTATCCATGTACCTTCCTCTTGGCCTCTTGCCTGGCAGTTCCAACCTCAGCATCCTTCTACCAATATATCCCTCCTCTGTACATGTCCAAACCATCTCAGTCTGAAATATGAACTCCTAATATGAACCAGAAATGTTAGGATGAACTCAAATTTAATATAGTTCTGAAAACAAGGCAGATAATGAACTATGTGTTTCTGAAAAATAAAGAAGCAATTTTATTTTGGATCACCCTTCCTTTAAAAATATTTTATTTTGTTCTTTTTTTTTTTTAGAGAAAAGGCCAAGCATTTATATACACACCTGGAGATACTATACAGCCATAAAAAACATTAAGAGACCAGATTTAAGGGGTATTCCCAATAAAAAGTGGTCTCACTTTAATTTTTTCCGTGGCTGTATACACCTATCAGGGTCCAGCCGTAGCTCAAATCGTGATCACTCTTTGAAAGACATCACAATCACAATCGTATCCTATCGCGACACAGCGCATCAGTTCCCGATGATCATATCAGAACTTATCCAAAGCTACGGTATTTGCACATACCAGATTGTCCCAAATCGGGGTGACGATCATGTCCAATCCTAGATTCCTTAGGGACAATCCTCTCGGAATGTATCTGACTGTATCTGAACAGGAGACCAGACAGTGACAGATCGTGTCACATGAAATCGTGACCATATTGCATCCAAGTACACCATATCGTACCAGAACGTATCGACTCGCATCACCTCGTATCCAACGGTAACATTTCAAAAATGTTCAACGATCAGCTACGAATGGCCAAGCGTGGCACAAGGTAGACTGTTGGACAGATGGCTTTGCCTTTTATGGTTTCTCTGTAACATACATGCTGCCTCTTATTATTATTATTATTATTATTATTATTATTATTAATAAATACAATGAAAAATTACATAAACAACTCGAACCACTGCCTGATGGGTATATACCTCTGTGCAGTAAAGCAGCAGTGACCTTGACCTTTGACCTCCAAAATCTATTTGGCTGACTTTTCACTGCTGGCAATACAAACTCTTTCACCACAATTATATAGGACTCACAGTTGTGTTAGAACCAACCGGACTACATTTTGGGCTGTACTGGTTTGTTTTGATATGATATTGTATCTATGTTTTCACCCAAATGAGGATGGGTTTCTCTTTTGGGTCGGGTTCCTCTCAAGGTTTCTTCCTCACACCAACAGAGGGAGTGTTTTCTTGCTCATTAGGCATGTGTAGAGGTTGCAGAAAAGGTTTAAACTCTTTTGTACTTTGTAAACTCCTACTTTTACTGTGTAAAGCTGCTTTGCGACAATGTCAGTCATAAAAAGACCTCTACAAAGTAAATTGAATAGAATATTTATAAGTCAGTTCATTCCTAAATCAAAATGGATATTTGCGCAAAGTTTGAGAAAAATCTTGCACGGTGCTCATGACAGATCACATTCAGTAAATTGGCATGAGCAGGCAGACGAACGGACAACATGAAAATGTAATGTTTCCGCCCCTGGATATCGCCAGCATGAAGGTATGAAAACATGCGACATCTTGTGATTAATAAAAGATTTTTGTTGGAAAAAAGGAATATTACACTTTTTTGTTTTTGTTACTTCCAACTGGTAAATAAATCAACCTTGGGGAAGTGAGAGAAATACAGTATGCTGTATACAGTACATCTCATCACATTTTATTCCCTGCTTATAATTGTACGTGCAGCCTTGTTAGTGCTCCCCACAGCTCTCTTTCTGAACAGACGTGTTCAGACTAACATGGTGATAACTTCTCATACCTAGAGGTCAGAGTGTGAGTGTCTCTCGCGTTACTAGTGAGTTAATCCTATGTTTTGACAGTCTCTGAGCAGCAAGGAAGCCGTACTTGGACTTCCTACCAGCATATCTTATTGTTCTGCTCTCATAAAGGTGACATTGGATCTGCCTCTAACATAGGCCGCATGCTATGTACGTGTTGTAGGCACTGTGAAGAATTTGGCTTTCCTCATCAGTCAGGCGCTGCGGGAGCTTTCAAGGTGTGAGATGCAGCAATCATAGACTGTCGGGTTTGAAGCTTACGCATCTCTGTCTTGCAGTTAATCAGAAAAAAATGGATAAGGAACAAATAAGTGGTCTGAGTCACAAAGAAAAAAAACAAGCTTTAGGTTAAATACTTTAGGTAAACAGTATAACACTACAGACAATGTAAAAAAACAAAAGAATATAATTACTCATGCATTCAGTGGTGATTAATATTTGAAAACACTGCATGTAACAGAAAGGATTTTAATCAAATGTAACCTCCAGCTATGGTATGTGCTGTAAATTAATTACAGGAATTCAGCATTCTAGGAATTCTACCAGGAAATTGAAAAATAAAATAAAGTGTGAACAAAGACTAAGAGAAGTTGTCGAATTCCATAAAACGGTTAATAATAAAGATAAGAGAGATGTGAATAAAATACTTCATAAAGCTTAAAGATTTTATGTATTTTTATGTGGTCATGAGCTTATATAATCATAAAAATACTGGAGTGAACAATGCAGTAAAAAAAAAATAATAATAACAACAACAATCAATTCGTACTTTCCCTGAGGTGATATTCATGCATGACCAAATAGTAGCGCTTCTGTGTTTACAATTTAACAATATTACTAAAAAATAACCATTTTTTTATAAAAAAAAAAAAAAAAAAAAAAAAAAAAGTAGTTGCATCTCTGAAGGGATTAATTATATACATTTAAATTGCAAACACCCTTGAATAGAAAATTAATGAGTATGCAACAAAAACATGTAAGCATAAATATTTACTGGCTGCTCCAACAGTTGCCCTCAGTCTTTCATTATACGTGATTTTTGACAGTAAATTGCTTTTCTGTTCCTCTCTCGGAAAACGGAAACATGCTGAAATTATTTTCTGCAAATCACGCATGCATTACAGATGCAGCAGGTAGAGATTAGGTTGGAAAGGACTGCATTTTTTTTTTGTGCTTCGTTGTAGTATGCCATGATTCGATTTTATATTTGGAACCCACCTGACTGACTGCATGCATGCATTTGTCAATTTGTTAAAACTAATGTATCCAGGCAGTACACCATGGACATACAGTCTCTCAGCAACTACACTGAATCAACAATCAAAGATAACAGCCACCAATAAGTCTTGCAATATGAAATGTTTTGCGTTCTAGTGTTCTAGCATTTGATATGTGACATAAACTTGCTAATATTCGAGCACTTTAATACTCTAATAAAGTAATCAATTAAAGGAGAACAGTTTTATCTACCTTTTCAGATTGCGCTTCTCTCATGTCATTATTACAACTGTGGACTGCAGCTGGAATAATTTCCTTCTCACATAACCAGCTTATTAAAATACAGAAAGTCCACCAAAATTAAACAAAACAAACAAACAAAAAAAAATTCCATCAGTTGTACATGCGGAATAAGTGAACTGGAGCCTGAGCAGGAGACTGGAGGTAATATGAGAGTTCACATGGGCTGCACATGATGGATTTCAGGCTGTTAGGTCAGCAGTGTGTATTACTAGTGCACTGATATTGAACACAGAATTTCACTGCATCAGTTAATAACAGATATCGATATTATATCAAACGGGAGAGTACTACAGAACAGCGAGCGCACTCAAGCCTAATCTCCACTACACAACTGTGCAGTAGCAAAATTGTGCCGCATGCCAGGAAGCAAATGATGACATCTCACATAAAAGGATTCGGACCAGAAAACGAGTTTCTGTTTCTCTTAACTGAAGTTACCTGCAGACTGGTTGATGTATGTTCAGGACAGATTGGTCACTAATCATGTAATGAGGTGAATATTTTTAAAATATTAATATTTATAAAGTAACCCAGTTACTGGTATTCAGCTCCTGTCTCAGTTTGCTTTAGGGGTAAAGGGATTAAACAATACCGATGAACCGGTCTCACATTCATTCATTTGCCAAGCTACTGGAGCCTATCTCAGCCGAGTCAGTAGGAAGGCAGGGAACACCCTGAAAAGCTCGCCAGTCCATCATAGATCCAACATGTACACACAACTATTCACACTCACACATCTACCTAGGTGCAATCTGGAACAACCAGATACTGCAGTCTCATGTGCATGTTTTTGGACTGTTGGAGGAAACCCACGGAAGCACTGGGAGACCATGCAAACTCCACACAGAAACGCTGTCGCCGAGCCCAGGATTCAAACCCAAGGGCTTCTTTATATCAGATTGCGTTCTCTTTTTCAGCACTGATTATGGGTGTGTTTGTGTCATTATATTATGTTCATTACTTTAGTCTTTCAGTTATCTCGTGTGTATTTTTATTTATTCATTTGTTTATTTTTTAGAAAGAAGCTTTTATATTTTTTAAAAATCCACATTAAATTAACAATGAACACACTACAGAGATTAAACGAGAGACACTGTGGTCCTAGAAACAATCTGGCAATGATAAAGACGAACAATGGGAAAACACAGTGACTGTTGCAATTTGTGCTTGTTTTCAGGGATAAACAGTGATCTGCAGTTTTTTGTTTTGGAATGTTTTGGTTTGTTTTTGTCCAAGAAGTCTTCTTTGAGTAAAGATTATTTCTGTGCACTGGAGGATTAAAATGTTTTGGATTTTTAGCTGGTACATAATGTCCCAATTTGCTAGTTTCATTTCTTTTTTAATTCAACAATAAAAGTTATTTCTGATGGACTAAACCAAAACATGACATTAAATAAATATTCATAACTGTGATAAATAATTCATAAACTATGAATATATTCAGCTATAGCAAAATTAGTATAATTTGCGCCTGGGTATCAAGGTCTGATCAAATATCCGGTCAGGAATAAAGTAATGACAGGATGTGGTATTAAATAAAATAATCAAATGCAAGTCTGATGCCTTTAAAACCAAACTAATTAAATTATTATCATAAAAAAATGCCCTGAAGAGTTTTATTCCATTTATACCACAGCATACAGTGCTTAACAATTTTATTAAAGTACCTACTCTCATGGAGAAAAATACAATTATTTGGCTGTTTTTTCATATATATCAAAAAGGACAGAAATAACAAACATTCATCTAAATTGTGACGAGGTAATTTAATCAAGAAATAATAATCTGGTACACTGGAAATGATGGACTGGCCAAGATTCCAGATATGATTCCACTTATCTGCCGGAGTCATGTGGATGCTGGAGCCAATTACAGGTTACTTTCAGAAAGCGGTGGGGTATACCTTGAACACCTTGAACAACCAATCTTTTGCAGGGCTGACACAGAGCTCACAACCACTCACAATCACATTCACATAAATAGGCAATTTAGTCCTGACCTAATCTACATCTGTTTCAATTATGGGAGGAACCCAGAGTACCCAGTGGAAATCCATGCAGGCACTGGGAGAATGCAGAAAGGCCCCAATCAGCCGTGAGGTTGGAACCCAGGACATTCTTCCTGTGAGGAGACAATGCTAAGCATTGCCTTGTAGCACTACAACACCATTTGCAAAGTCTTTGGGAAAACAATGTCTGGGGAAACATTGTCTACAGAAAAAGATGTAAAATAAATAAATAAATAAAATTGCAAGTAACAGTACTTATGATTACAAAGTTCAAAGGAGGCTATGCTACGTTTTGAGTTCTCAGTTAAAATGTATATTTTATATTTAAATATTTTGTCCAATCGTCATTTACTGACTAACAAGCAAACACAATTACAATGTTTTTGAAATATTTGAATTGTAACAAAAATGTTTGTATTTATGGTATATAAATTATAACAGACTAATAAACAATCACTATATCATTAAATAGTTTTTATTTAAGAAAAGAGACGTCATAATTTTTTATCCAATTTATAATTACATTTAATTGTGTGAAGCATCTATAAAATGAGGTAGTGGCATCACTTACATTATAGCAGTTGTATCTCATAATCCTTTTTTCTTTCTTGACAATAAATAATACAAAATAGATTACAGGAAACACAAACTGTGGCATGGAGACTTGGCCATGTCCCAAAGCTAGCAGCTTACGGTAACCATAACAAAAATCTTAATTATGTGAACATTTAATTCATATGAAGCATAAACAGCAAGATTACTTGTGTAAGTATTTTAAAAAATCTTATTAAAATATGTGATATATTATTAACTTCTCTCTCATTTGCTGAACTGCATCATCAGAATCAGAATACTTTATTGATCCCGGAGGAAATTGTGTACCGGTAAATCTCGCTAGGGTTACAGGGAGGCTCGTGCCTTTCCCAGCCAATGATAGCCAAAGCCAGGGTACACTCTGAACAGCTCACCAGTCCATCACAAGGCAACTCACACAACTATTCACACTCACCCCTAAGGGCAATTTGGAATAGCTAACAAGCCTAATGTGCATGCTTGTGGACTGTGGGAGGAAACAAGATTACCTGGAGGAAACCCACACAAGCACAGGGAGAGGATGCGAGCTTCACACAGAAACACTGAAGCTCGGGAATCGACCCTAGGACTCACGTTCAGTGAGGTGGGCATGGTATCAACTACACCACTGTACTGCCCTATTATACACCTGTGCTGCATTATTTATTATAATTATTAATGTTATAGAAACTTAATCAGCACCTTCTGACCAATCAGATTAGAGACCTCAACAGGACTGTCGGGTAATGTTTCATAATGCAGCTTTAACTGAACTGAGCTCTTAAATGAATTGAGCTTTAAGGTGCAACTTACTTCGGAGACAGAGATCTCATGCTTGCAGATATTAAACTATTATTTTATACTACTATATAAATTATTACTACTATACTGTTAAACTATTGCAACTTCAGAAAATTGCCCTAGTATGAGATATGTTGAATTCAGGTCGATTTAATTCATAAACATAAAATCACCTTCACAGCCATCCATGGAGATGGTGTATATATTGCTGTGAATATCAAATGTCCAATGATTTGCATTCTGTTATTGACAGTAGAGGCACTGCATATGTTTCCTTACATTCTCTTGTCTCTTTTTTTCCCCCTCCATGTCTGAGTTTCCTTAATTAAAGTCTGCACCACTCACTATGAAACATAAAATAAAACTGCCAGACTCTGTTGGGTGTTTAAAATTTAATTAAGATATTTATCATCGCACTGTATTCCGCTATGTCAGAGTAAATATTATTAAAATGATTTGGTTTACAGATATCAATAAACACTTAAAACGCAGTCTCGATCTGATAAGTAAAATTTAAACCATAGTTGCATTTTCAGTCTTATAGGTTCTAAGTTCATGTTTATATCACTCCTACTAAACCTGGTGTTTACCCAATCCATTCAGTCAGGAGTCTCTGAACAGGAAAGTTATTAAGCAGCACTGATTAAGCAAATTTATTTCACTTGCAGACGGCACTCTGACATTTATAAAATTTCATGAAGAGGTGAAATTTTATACCTCTTCATGTTTCTGAAAAAAAAAAAGAAGTTTTGTACTTGTAGTTTTGTAGTTTTTGGCTAATTTGACCTTCAGTAAATATTATACTGAAAGATACACACTTCTGCCTGAATTTATTGGACTCTAATTTACTGTGTTTATTAGGTTTTTTTATATAGATTTACTTATTCCTACTGATTTTATTCGGCAATCATTCTTTTCTTGTCACTTTTTATCCTGCTGTCTTTCATTTAAAAAAGCCCTCAAACAAAAAGCTTTTGGTTTTTTTTTATGTCCCACCACTGGGAAAAAAACCTGGCTTTTGCTACTGCTCTGCCCAGTCTATTGTTTTGCTGTGTTACAGAAATAGAGTCCAAAGCCTGTAGCAATATTGAACTGTCCTCAAGTGGACAAGCAATAGCAAAAGCAGCAGAATTTTTAACACTCATTTTTATGTCCCAGCTAACAGAGGATGTTATAAAATCATTCATCACGCGTTAGACAGTTTCTAAGAAGATCAGACTAAAACATTCCAGAAATGGCATCCATATTCAACTCGCTGCAATCCAGGCGATGTAATAACAGGGCACACATTCATTAATGAGCTCATGTGTGAAGTTTGATCTCTGGCTTGACCAGTCTCATGTTATGCTTGCCCAAAAGTATATATACACACACCGGAGCTAAAAAGCAGCTACAAATGCAATCAAGTTATGCCAAGCTAATTAACAATAATGTCTGGAAACTTATTAAAATGAAAAACAATGTAATCAAAAGGAACTTCAGCATACAATAGTGAATCCAAAAACTGTCCATATTCTGGCATATGCTGGGCCAATTCATCATAGTGTGAAGACTTTTTAATCAGTTTATAATGTAGCATTTTAAATGGGTGCCCTTACTTAATGTTTGTTGATTTAGGGTGGGGCAGTGGTGGCCCGGTGGTAAGGTGCTGGATTACTGATCCCAGGGTTGGGAGGTTCAAGCCCCACTGTAAGTGGTTGTCACTGCTGTCCCCCATTGCAGCTAACTGGGTTATCAAATGCTGGGCATGTCTCTTACTGTCCTTGGTGAGAGGCATGTAAAATAACCATCGCTGACTCTTGTCAAGAGTAGACTGCATAGCCATCAGCGTGTTTCTGCCCTGCAACGGCCTCGCGAGCTGTCCAGAGTGTACTCTGGGTGTACCCTCGCCCAGAGTTGGCTGAGATGGGTGCCAGCCTCTCCGTGACCCTAATTAGGATTAAGCGGTTCAGAAAATGAATGAATTATTTAGGATGTGTACGCAAGATGAGGAGTTTGTTGTGAACAAGGAACCCAAGAGCTGAACTTAAACAAGGAACCAAATTATGTAGCCAGCCAACAAGTACAGACTGAACAAAACAGGCATTGGGCAAAGAAAACAGGAGCAAAAACATGAAAACTACTCAACACTGGAAACTAGAGACAACAAAGAAAACCAAGCACAGACCATGACACAAACCATGACAGCCACTGAAAGGCGAAATGCTCCAGGTATCACCGATGTAAGGAGATAGATCAAATCCACTTTTGCCCGGGAATGCAACACTATCAAAACCTCGCAATCAAGAAACCACAATGGATTAAATAAGGCAGTCATGTTAAAGTGCCATAAAATAAATTATTTAATAATCTTGTTGAATAAGTGATAGGCAGCTTTTAATGCATTTCCAGGGATGCTGCTAAACAGATAATGGCTGAAGGCAATACACACAGTGCCATAGGCAATTTATTGGCCAGGCATTGACTAAACAGACTGTACATATTATCTGTCATAAAATACTGATATGTTTTATTTGCAACAGTGAAATGGTTCTAAACTGAACAAAAATATTCTAGTGATTGATATCAGCACATCACTGAATCTATTAAACAACTATGAAGAAAAAAAATAGACTGGTATCATAATCTACTATAATTTATTTTTCATTCCCTAATAACAGTGTAGGTGATTAATAACTGTTTCATAATGTTATTAGAAAATTAGACACACAATGTTCCTAGTTACATTAAAACATCATGATGAAAATATTTCCTACAGCTAAAAAGTTAAAAATGTTGTGGGGAAAAAGATTTAGCAATTCCCCCCAAGATTCCATAAATTGTAATTCTTGGAACAGTTCCTGAAGTGTTCTTATTACCAAGAATATACAGCATGGATCATGATTATAAACATGCCAATCTGTTGAAGCATGAAATAAGTACAGTGGAACCTCGAGATACGAAAGTAATCCATTCCGGAGTGCCTTTCTTATCATGATGTTTTCATATAATGAATCGCGTTTTACATGTAAATCTCCTAATTCGTTCTAGGCTCTACAAAAACACCACATTAAACTTTATAATAAGGGTAAAACCAGAATTAAATAAGAGCCAAATACATTTGAATCATTCAATATACCGAACCTAACCATTACTACCTGTAAATGAAGTAGATAATAGAACATAGTGCAAAGAAAAAAAATTATACGAAAATGTGGAACCTTACCTTTCGAGTGAGGTGATGTCCGAAAGCGAAAGTGTAGAGGAGGAGGAGGGCAAACGGCAGAAGATAAATGGCAGGAAACATTAGCACTTAAACTTATTTACATTTAAAATTCATTTTTCATTTTTCCGTTTCTAATTTTCATCCGATTCTTCTTCTGTTCTCTGTTTTTTTTTTGGATTGGACTGAACAATAGCGAATGCCGAAACAAAATGCCTAGACTGTACTGGCAGGATACCAACAAAACACACGACTGATGCTTGATGAAAAAGATTCGTCCAATAGGAGAGCAGGGTCATGGTACTAAGCATGATGGGAAAGATTCTGACCAATGGGGCAGCAGGGGCGTGTTTATGGCACGAATTTTGCAGCGGTTTTGCTTAGTTTCTTTTGAAATATGAAATGAGTGCTGAATAATTTTCCTTAATATGAAACGATAAAATCTTTGCATATCGTTTCGTAAAATTACGTTTTTGTGTACTGAAGCTTTCGTATCTCGAGGTTCCACTGTATGTGTAATTAGAAGAAAGTAAAAATGGGAAGATGATATAGTGTTCAAGCTCCAAAGTTGATATGCGCAAATCTGTGGGAGGAAACTGGAACACCTGAAGGAAACCCGCACAAGCACGGTAAGAACATGCAAACTCCACAAACAAATACCCTCACCAGTGATTGGCTTGAACCCAGGACCTACTTGCTGTAAGGTGGAAGTACTTACCACTTACTGTGCCACCCTTACAGGAAATCAGACAAAAATGTATTTACAGAAAACAAGAAAAATTGAGCTGTCTGTACGTGTCCTTGGATCAGTCATATGCCTGAGACAATACATCACTCAGCTTGTGCGCCTTTAAGCGTTTCATTTTTCCTCCCGTCATATATTTTCAGATATGGTTATTTCTCTTTGTAAGATATATATAAAAGAAATAAATAAAATGTATTTTTATTGTACCAACTATACGGGGAGCATTCTGTTATAGCGTCATATCATAAAATCATCATGTCTTCAGCACATCTACTGAGAATAGGCAGAATTCATGGCGAGAGAGAGAATGAGCCATGTGGTCCCAAAAAGCTTTTTTCTATTTCAGCTGACTGAGCCACATAATGGAAATCTGGGCCTTGATGAATGGCCAGAAGGCAGCGAAGCAAAGCATGGCAGAACAAACCATAGACTGCAGGCATGACCAAAAAGCTAACAAATAAACTGTATAGCACATGGAGAGAGAAGGTCTCATCTCAGTTCATTACCCACTGATATGAGGCTCCATCCTCAATCTGCACTGATGTACAGTCTTTATTCACTATATTAAAGTTGACACCAGAAGTGTATAATACAAGTGTGTGTGTGTATGTGAGAGAGAGAGAGAGAGAGAGAGAGAGAGAGCGAGAGAGTCACATCACTGGGTGTCATGGGAAACAAACAACCTTCCATCATGACTTTACTGATTCTCAGGGCCAATAAAAATCTAGATAAAGCCACAGCAAAAGCTTCTCTTTAAGTGAGCTAATATCAGGGCGATACAAACCCGAACAGGGACTTCAATAGATTCATCAAGTTGTATTTCATGTAACTTGCTCACAGATCCAGCGATAGCCCTGGAGACTGCAAGTCAACTATACAAGTGCGATTTTTTTCTACTTAACAGTGACGAGAGAAGTAATGAACAGTGCGCTTATCTGATCAATTCCAGTTTCATGGCTTCACAGCTCTGAGCCAGCCGCAGATTAAATGAGAACTAATGGGAGAGGAAATATGATTTGGAATTCTATGTGATGGGTATGTCTGTCAGCTGTCTTTAATGGGCACAGTGAAATTAACGTTCAGCATTTGTGAAGTGTCCTCATGCTGCAGTAATGAGACAGGAGATGAATTGGCTTTCGTGCAAGGCTTCATTTTCACACACACACACACACACACACACACACACACACACACACACACACACACACACACACACACACACACACACAGGTACGCATTCTAAAAAAGTGTAGTCTCTTTAAGGCTAAGCCGATGACACACATGCTAACATGCCACTTCAACACTTGTGTAAAAAGGTCTGAAAGGTAGATTCACACTTTTAACCTGATTGGCAAGATATTGTTGGTTATTTTTTTTAGAAGCAAATATGAGACTACAGGTTTTATGCTTTTTTTTTGACAGATTTCAGTGTGAGGAAAGAGTTCATGCTTAATTATACCACTTTGCACATTTCTGGGTGCTTTATTTCTGAGAGAGCTTAGCAGTTATGTACTTTACTGACATCATAGTGGGACATAATTTTATTACACCGATATGAAGCTGTTTCATAGGAGAAAATTTTTTACCAATATCCAACATAAGTGATAACGGTCCAGTTTTGTTGTTTGTTGGTACCGGAGTCAGACATGTTGAACTTTAAATTCCAGAATACTGTGCAGTAACGGAGAGCTGTTGTGCTCAATGATTTTGTCGTGCCGAGTTAGAACAGATACTCAACTTGGTTAGAAATGTACCAGATGACAGGTAAGGCAGCACTGGCAGTGATATTAGCATGAAAATTGAAGCTGGGGAACCTGAACCTGATCTTTTTGAGAAGAGTGCACAGATGAGAACGTGAGAAAGCTGGACAGAGTTAAAAATATAGCCATTTTATATACCGGTAATTATTTTTAGTTCGAGTTAATGCTATGACTAAATCTTACTGGCATCACTATCAGTGGCAAGTTGAGTAGCACCATGAGTAATGACAAACAGTTGAACAAAGAGAAAAACATGTTAAATACAGTGATCCCTCGCTACTTCACGGCTTCAGTGCATCGCCGACTTTACAAAAATATTTAATACTGAAAAAGTTAAGGGGAAAGGCTGCAAGTTCACTACCGACTCCGGTTTGGGACTTGGGTTGACTCGGCGCTGAAATCTCGCAAGCTGATTGGTCGAGACGAATTTCCCAGCAATCGTGGAACAGGAGAAGAAGAAAAGGCGGAAGTCAAGCGGCAAAGTGAGTAGAGCCTAAGTAAAATTACGTTAAAAGTTCTAAAAACACATTTCTTACACTT
>JAQNCB010000013.1:12034124-12044610 GCA_030068295.1 Euristhmus nudiceps
TGCACTATCCACTTTGCTGCTGTAACAATGCAATTTCCCCGTTTGTGGGACGAATAAAGGATTATCTTATCTTATATTCTAGAAGCTTATTCATCCAGTGCATTAATTAATGATAACATGTAATGATAACATGGTTACATGTTACCTGGCTGAGCATCTCATGATAACCGGTTTAAACCTATATACTGTACGTAAATATAAACATGCGGCTTAATCCAACCAGTCATCAGTTATTACACTGACCGAATCCATTAAATCATTCATTCATCTCATCAGGAAGTGTTTTATCTTGATCACTGGGTCCTACGTCAGGAGCAGTGGGTGTGAGGAATGTTCTCTGGATGGAATGCGAGTTCATTTCAGGGCACCACACGTACATTCACACATTCATTTGCAAAAGTGTTCATGCCTAGAGACAAATGAAATATTTAATCCACCTGACAGCATGTTTTCAAGAAACAAGAAAATCCAAAGAAAATGCACACGCAGGAAGAACGTTTCATAATCAGATGACAACCCGGGTTTTACACTGAAGTGGAGATTTGAGACAACACTTTTGGCACTGCAGCCAACGCTGATGTTACAGTAAGGTGAAATGATATATACTCATCAATCATTCATCCATTCATTCATTTTCTAAACCGCTTAATCCTAATTACGGTTGCAGGAAGGATGGCGCCCATATCAGCCGACTCTCGGCGAGGGCGGGGAACACCCTAGACAGCTCGCCAGACCATCCCAGAGCCAACACTCACACAACCATTCACACTTGCCATTTGCAAATTTCCCCGTTTGTGGGACGAATAAAGGATTATCTTATCTTATCTCACACTTACACCTAAGGGAGATTTGGAACAGCAAAGTTAGCCTACTGTGCATGTTTTTGGACAGTGGGAGGAAACTGGAGTATCCGGAGGAAACCCACACAAGCATGGGGAGAACATGCAAACTCCACACAGAAACGCCCAGGCTGGGATTCGAACCCAGGACCTTCTTGCTGATATATACTCACTCAGTCACTGATTTTCCAAACTCCTTAATTCTATTAGCATCACGAGGAGACTGTCTATCTCAGCTGACACTCGGCAAAGGCAGGGTACACCCTGAACAGCTCACCAGACCATCTCAGGGTCAACACAGACACGACCATTCACACTCACAACTAGGGGCAATTTCATACATTCATTCATTTTTTCTGAACCACTTAATCCTAATTAGGGCTGCGGTGAGCCTGGCGCACATCTCATCCGACTGGGTGAGAGTGGGGTATATTCTGGACAGCTCGCCAGGCCATCACAGGGCCGACACTCACACAACCATACACACTGACACCTAGGGAGGATTTGGAGCAGACAGTTAGTCTACTGTGCATGTTTTTGTACTGTGGGAGGAAACTGGAGTATCCGGACGACACAAGGAGAACATGCAAACTCCACAAACCCACGACTCAACCCTAGGACCTTTTTACTGTGAGGCAGCACTGCGCCACCACTGTGCCACCCATAATATTTATTGTAAGAGGTTTTTTATTTTTTAAACCTAAGAATGTGATATGATCTACTACTTTACTTTCGGCTTCTCCCCTCAGGGCTCGCAACAGTGAATCATCTGTTTCCATCCATCCCTGTCCTCCGCATCCTCTTGTCTCACACCAACTAACTTCATATGAATGTGATATGATATATCTTGAATTTAATGTACTGCACATAAGAACATGATGACTGCTAATGTTGTGTATTAGTGTTGTGACCTGATTGTATTTTAAGAGGTTGTAGCAATACTAATCTCCAGTCTGTCAGACTGGGTAAAACAACAGCATATACAAACTGAAGTGCTCAATACAAAAATAAATAAGGAAATAAAAATATGAATAGTCTAAGTCATAATTAACACAATCATTACAATAGTAAACAACCTGATATCGTAATGAACACAAATTAAATAATTCATTCTTCCATTCATTTTCTGAACCACTTTAATCCTAATTAGGGTCATGGGGAGGCTGGCGCCCATCTCAGCCGACGCTGGGTGAGGGCCTGGACAGCTCGCCAGGCCATCGCAGGGCAGAAACACGCTGATGGCTATGCAGCTACTCTTGATGAAAGTCAGCAGAGGTTCTTTTACATCCCTCTCACCACAGACAGTGAGAGACATGTGGCCGGCCTTTCATAAGCTGCACTAAATAATATTAAAGCAAATAATGAAATTCATGTTTACTGTGAAATGTTGGTATGTTAATGATTAATATATTGATTTTAGCACGGCCTATGGAGAGGAGCGCCCGATAAGGTTGAGTTGTATTTTGTGTTTCTTCATTACGACACTTATGTTTTCCTCACAAAATCAGTAGATGCACAAAATTATGAACAGACGTGTTTTTTCCTTCTCTCAAACACACACACACACACACACACACACACACACACACACACACACACACACACACACACACATATTGTACATATGTGGCTCTGACACGCAGCTCAAGGCTCAGTTGTTTTAAAATCAAGTCGATAGTTTCATAAGCTGGAGTTGAGCTTTAAAATCATTTTAATTTGTTTGGATGTTGTTTCTGTAAACTTACGACCTCCTTCTCTTATCGAACACCTCACTCACGGACAGCCAGTCATATTGCAGCCCAAGCTGCTCTCTCACACTCCCTCTCTCTTCAAACACACCCAGGAGCTCGGCTATAAATCTTTTGTAATCCGTCGTGCCTGGATGTGTTTTAACTTTTAATACAATAACTTAAGACTAGTTTTATTGTCCATGCAACATTGATGACTGCATATCAGCCGATTAGCCCTGCGATGCATAACAGCCAATCAGTGTCGCAATGCATAGCCATCACACTAACATGGGACAGACGCTGTACAGCCATGAAAAATTTACTCCATGTTTTTTTTAAGTATGGTGCTCCACTATCACATGTCATGTCAAACATCAGGGTGGCGTGGTGGAATAGTGGTTAGCATGTCTGCCTTACAGCAAGTTCAGGGTTCAAGTTCTCTCCCACGGTCCAAAGATATGCATATCAGGATAAACCAGCATCCATATTCCAACTGAACCACAGCTGTGAGAGTGGGTGTGAATGGTTGTCGGTGGTCCTGCGATGGCCTGAAGAGCTGTTTAGAGTGTAACCTGCCTTCGCTCGGACGTAAATGAATGACTGATGAATGCCAAACATCAAAACCAAACTCACTGTATTTTATAAGAGATAAGAGATCTTTATTGTCACTGTTGCATATACAATGGAACCTCGAGATACGAAAGCTCTGTATCTGTATTTAGGTTGAATTCACTCATGAGCGAGGAACCCCTCCCTGATATGAAAGCTTCAGTACACGAAAAATTCATTTTATGAAATGATATGCAAAGGTTTTTTTTCGCTTCATTTTACGAAAAATTATTCAGCATACAAAAGAAATGGAACACAATTTTCCATCATGCTCAGTACCATGATCCTGCTCTCCTATTGGTCAAGATCCACACTCCAGTACAGGTGGTGGCAGTAATACACCTTAAGTCGGTTTGTCAACCGCCAAAAAAAGGAAAAGAAGAAGAATCCGATGTGTTAATCCGAAGTGTAAATAAGTTTGATGTTTCCTGCCATTTATTTTCAGCCGTTTTTATTATTTTCTTTGCCCTCCTCCTCGCCATTTTCGCTTTCGGACATCACCTCACTCAAAAGGTGGGGTTCCACATTTTCCTATTATTATTTTTTCTTTTTTTTTTGCATTATGTTCGATCATCTACTTCATTTACAGGTAGTAACGGTTAGGTTAGGTATATTGAATGATTCAAATGTAGTTGGCTCTTATTTCATTCTGGTTTTACCCTTATTATAACATTTAATTTAATTTAATTTAATTTGGAACGAATTAGGCGATTTACATGTAAAACGCAATTCATTATACGAAAAAAATCATGATACGGAAGCCACTCTGGAACGGATTAATTTCGTATCATCGAGGTTCCACTGTACAATGAAAATCTTTTTATCAGCTCTTTTGTTAGCAGCAATTTAGAAAAGAAAGATACACAAAAAAAACTAAGGGGCTACACTAAGCTATACATAAACCTATGGTTAGAGGCAATACAAAACTTACAAAGCTCATTTTTCTGCATATTACAAATACTGCATGCATCACCCGTGTAAAATATATATGATGTAATAATGCTATACAGAAGGTTTTTCCTGTTGATGTTAGTCCACATGCTGTTTGTCTAATTTAGTCTGCATGAAATGTGTCAGAACAGCGAGCTGTCAACTTCACCACTAATCTTGTTTATTTGACATTTAATTAAGGAATATGCTGATATGTCAGCTGATATATTATGGAATAAGCATTAATAATTGATTATTTATGTTCATATCACTTAAGATGTCTTGCAGCTCGATGTACGCCACCCTTAAATAAAGTGTTTCCCAGTTCATATACATTACTGTAAATAAAGACTGCCTTATTGTCTGTGCTTCTCAGCAGCCACTCGGCAGTGTTAATCAAGGCATAACTAACATACAGAGTTAAGCTCTGGAAGGCTTCTATTTTATGCTTAGCCGTATGATGAATGTCCTCCATGCACATCCGTCCTTAAAAATGCATTAAAATGCTCTGCTTTGAGAGGAGAATGGCAATTAGGCTGCAGTCCTGCAAGGTCCTCAGCCTCCACTGCTCCGTGGCATACTCAGATCTATGTCTCTCTCTTTCTCTCCTGTTCTGAAACCTGCCTGTGGGGGGGCAGGTCCCTGTGGTGATTAGTCTAACCAACCATGAGAAGGAAAGGTTTTGTCCTCCAACGTACAAGATCAGGGCCCATCTCTTTCACCCTGCCAAACAGCTTCATTCCCTGCGGTATATTGTCTTCGACTGACCCCTTGTCTGAGAGCAACTCATCTTAACTCTGTGCACAAATTCGACCATTCGACCACTTTCCTTCATTTATATGCTTTGCAGTAAATAAATGCTCGGGAAAAGACTTCCATTCGGTGTGCATGGAATAAGCAGTGTGCATGTCCTCTCGATGCCCTTCAGAGAGCGCCGCCTCTCTGTGCTGATAATTAGAAAGAGCTGAGTTATGCATGAAAAGGCAGGAGACTTCTTTTGCATATCAGGTCAACCTGCATTCTGCTTGATGATAATTTTATAAGTTTCTCTGATGAACCCAGACTGAATGCGTTTGAATACATTTACCTTAAGGCTTACTGAGGCTCAGCTGAAACATGCAAATATGGCTAAAGACCTCATTTATGCATATGGTACTTGTTTCAGTGGAGAGAAAAGGGTTATCAAGGCAAATATGGGCACATCCTTTATTCCTTTATTTTTGCCTGAACTAAGAGTATTTATTGTAGTCTCAGTACTGCAAGCATATTTTGAGGTGTCGGTTATGTTTGAAAAATCAAGATTAAATTTACTGATCATGTTAGCTACTGTACATTTTTATAAATTATAATGTATGGCCAAAAGCATGTGGACATCTGATTATCATAAACTACTACTTTTCTTCCAGCTTCGCCCCTCAGGGGTCGCTACAGTGAATCATCTGTTTCCATCCATCCCTGTCCTCCGCATCCTCTTGTCTCACACCAACTCACTTCATATCCTGTCTCAGTGCATCCATGTACCGTTTTGTCACGATTCTGTTCAGCGGCGCCACCTGGGCCGCTGTTTCAGGTTGTGGAGGTACTCCTTCCCCGTCCGCCATCTTGTTCAGTTAATTACGGCCCCACCTGTCGGCGATCTAGGACGGTCTATTTAAGGTCTATGTTCCTGTTGCTGGGTCATCGCTGGAACTTCGCCGAAATTTCCGTATTGAAAGCGCTGAGCTTACTACGATTAATGTTTAGAGCTCTTCTGTTCAAGGTTGGAGCCGCTAGGGTAAGTTTGGGTAATTAAGGAACTATTCCAAGTTCATGTTCCTCGTCAAGTCGAGATTCCTAGTTCTAGTTTCATGTTCCTGTTCCCTAGCGAGCTCTGTGCGTTTTTGTTCCTGCTTGTTTTGTGCCTAGTCACGTTTTTTTTTGCTTTCCTACCCGTTTTCAGTTAAGTGGTTGTTTTGTAACGTCGTACCTTCCCTGTGTTCTTGAATAAATCTGTTTTTGTTCTACCTAACGTCTGGTTACTCTCTCCCCGCGAATGGCGGCATTCATGTCCGCAGCCCCCTATCCCGGCACCTTCTCTTTGGTTCCTCTAGGCCTCTTGCCTGGCAGTTCCAACCTCAGCATCTTTCTACCAATATAAAAGTGGCTCAATTCCATGGAGCTGAGCCCCTGAGCGAGGCGCACAATCCTCGACTGCTCAGCTACATGAGTGAGATGAAGAAATAAAATAAAATGTAAACGAAGCGGAAAGTCTTCTCAGAAGAGTGGATGAATCGAAGATGGGATGTTAATGAGGTGTGTCAGTGTTGGCACTGCGATGGCCTGGCGAGCTGTCCAGGGTGTACCCTGCCCTCACCCAGAGCCGACTGAGATGGGCGCCAGCCTCCCCGCGAACCTAATTAGGATTAAGCGGTTCAGAAAATGGATGGATGTTAATCAAGTATCTATGAATGTGATCGTCAGGTGTTCATAAACTTTTGGCCATGTCGTGTATGTCAGTTATGGGAAACATTGCTGAGCATTTAAATCACATTCCTAACGAGAGTCACAACTTCTTTTTGTTCTTCATATACCTTTGCTTTTGTTATTTTTCTTGAATGAAAAGCAAACTGTAAATCGAAAGGCAGTTTCTGGATATACATTTTCAAATCAGGAAGGATCAGAAAATTGCAGCGAATCACTTGGGGATATTTTCAGAAACTGCATTATATAAGAAAGCAAAATTGTATAAGAGATGAATGCACAATGTCAGTTTTCACCATTCTTTCTTCCGCTTAACCAGTTTGGCTTAATGTCACCGAGGCAGCTCATTAAATAAATAATATATCGACAAAAACACCCTCTACCCCCATCATCCACCACTGTGAGGGGTGACAGTCTGCCCATTGTCACCTCCATGCTGTTTCCTTCACCTGTGCTCACCTTAGCATTAATATTTGATTACCTCTGGATTATTGATGAAGCATGAGCTGTATGCAATGGGAAGTGCCGCAGGCCAATTACAGTGACAACTGAACACAAGGCGAACAACAAGAACCCCAAAACAAACTCTTCAGACATTCCCATGGGGACACTTAACTATATACTTTTTAACTTTCTTTTTTATTTATTTATTTATTTTTTTGCTTTGTGTAAGAGCAGTGTTAAAATGTTAAGTGCATGAAGTTAAGAACATAAATCTAATAAAGCACAATCATATACAGCAGAAAAAAAAGCACATTGAAAGGTCAATCACAGAATTGTACAATGCCCACATGGCTCTTTTGGAGAAAATTCTACAGTATTTCAAAGAAATTAGACTTAAGTATATATTGAGTGAAGAAATTAAAAAGTGGGAAAGGGAAACAGAATAAAGAGGAAAATTGCATGCTGTTACGCTGTATTTCATTTTATTCCCTCTTTCTTTATTTCTCTGCACCCTGGAAAGATTTGAAAATGACTTTTGGGAATACAAGGAGATCTTGGTAAATGTCAAAGCAAATAACTTTTGTGGCTGTAACATTAGAATTGGTATTTACCCAAAAAAAACTGCATGAAACACATTCCAAAAGGGCTAAAAGCTAGACAGAAATTAGTCTTTATTATTCCATGCTTCTGTTTTTTAATTATATGCAACTATGCAATATTGCTTAATTAGAGCAGTAGGGAGGATATTTACTTAAAATGTACTGTTAATGTTCAGATCTGAATCGCAGCCAAGCAGGTATTGACTGAACTGACAATTCAAATGCAATTTCCGTGTTAGTGATTCCAAGATAAATCTATAAAACTCCAGATAACCACTCCTCGTCTCTGTGTAGTTAGGACCTTTTTCATTATGTAACACTGTTCGTCATGCTAATGTAGCATCTTGATTATGCTTCTTGGCATAATATGGTGAGAATTCTTGATTACGATCAGTTCTACCGCTTACACAACACTGGATGCAGGTTGGTGCATTGCTTAATTGCAAACAGGACCAAAATGAAAAATGTCATTCATGATAAGGATATGAAGTTAGGAGGTGTGCTATCTGTCATACTGCTCAACTGTTGCATTCTCAGACCTTTATATTCAAGAGATGTTGATACACTTTCTATAACATTAGCTCAAGCAGCCCCCAGTGCAGCTAAGTGGTTATGAAAGGCCGGCCGTGTCTCTCACTGTCTGTGGTGAGAGGGATGTCAAAGAACTATTGCTGATGTTCGGCAAGAGTATCTGCATAGCCGTCAGCGTGTTTCTGCCCTGCGATGGCCTGGCGAGCTGCCCAGGGTGTACTCTGCCCTCACCCAAAGTCAGCTGCGATGGGCGCCAGCCTCCCCGCGACCCCAACTAGGATTGAATGGTTCAGAAAATAAACGAATGACTGAATGAATGAATGAAAAGCTCAAACAGCTCACGGTTCTGGCTGTAATTTATATGGTGGGTTTATAATAATGTGCTTGTTCTATTACGATGTTTCTTAAGAAATAATACACTTACTCTGACTTAAAGTGCAACTGAGACACATAAAAGGAATAAGTCATAACATTGCTGGACTAAGAAAAAGCATATCCTTTAAGCTTTCTTTAAAGAGGTATTAATGTTATGTAAGTAGTCAGTGCTTTCTGATGATGAATAAGTTTTAATGGAAAGACGTCAGTTCGGGTGTCCGAAAAACTTTAATCATCAACAATAATTACAGCAAAAAATTGCTTTAATATCCTGAGTTATACACCTGCACTTTTTCAGGGCAGTAGTATGCAAGACATGCTCTCCACTCTCCTGCTTCAACTGCTTAATCCTACTCGGGTGGCTTTGCCTGTGCCAGCTGACATTAGGTATTCTGGTACCCACACAAGCACAGCGAGAACATCCAAACTCCACAAGGAAACGCCCAAGCCTGGGACTTGAACCCAGACCATGAGGCAGACATGCTAACTACTGTGCCACCACGGCATAGTGCCTCATGGTACACTGTCATGCTGTTTGTTTGTTTGTTTAGGTCGTTCTGAGATGCAGGCTCCAAGAAAATATTATTTTTTAATACTGACACCATAATGTTCTTGTTATTGTTTTATATTCAAATATACCGGTAGTCATTTCTGGTATCAAGGTTGGCAAGGAGCAAGTTACCAACCTAAAAAGATGCACATTTAATAATGTCAGTCCCTCGCTGTAAAGCACTAAGCCTGGAATGTTTTTTTTTTTATTATTAATTTATACGTCTGCAGAGATGTCTACTTCAGGTACAGATTTTCAGTATTTTTCACGACTTTTTTCAGTATTTTTGAAAGATTTTCAGTCACACTTCTTCCACACACATGAATTGCCAACAAATGTATTTGTAAGCAATATTATTGACATATTTAGTTTTCCATCATATTTAAAATCTAGAGGTAGGATGGCAACACCATCATATGACTCACATCACAGACAGAGAGCGCGCGTGACACAGACAGCGAGAGCGTAAGATAAAAACTGCAAGCGTTCTCTCTTTGTCTGTCTCCCACACGCACGCACAGACAGGGAGAGCTTAAAACGAAAAGTGCGTGATCTTGCGCGCGGGAGACAGAGACAGAGAGAGAGAGAAAGAGAGACAGAGAGAGAGAGAGAGAGAGAGTGCGCGTTTTTTTTCCATACAAAACAGGTAACACGTCATATACATGCACCGTGTTTAAATGCCCGCTTTTATTGTATATTTTTTCAACTTAAAAGCCCGTCCTGTTTGGAAAATATATTTTCAACTCACCAAACTGGGCAAGCTGATAACTGAACTAACTCGCCAAATGAGAAATTAAGTCGCATCTGGTGACTGCACTACCGTGAATTTCGAGCCCTGCTTTAGGAAATTTTAAATTACTTACTTGTAGCTTATGAACTGGTGGTCAACAAAGTCAGAGTTGAAACAGTTGCATGATTCAAAATGAGCTATGCAGGCTGCAACACACCTATTCCCATGCTTAGCTTGCTTTAACATAATACGAGCAAAATGATGCACTTTCATAATGGTAGTTTTCAAGCCGTGACTCGAATAGTGGGAGGAAGGTGGTTTTATTTTAATGAGCTCATGACATGGTGGGAACCAAATCTGAACAGCTTGCAGAATCACATGCATTCTGACCTGCAAGCACTCCAAAAGAAACTGCCTGTGTCATCTTATTTCAGAGTTTGTGGAATGGTTGGCCAATCCACCCAAATGTAATCGCACAATAACTGAAAAAATGGGTTTTTAATAGTATGTCTGCAATAATTACTGAGCTTGCTCACATACTATAATAGATACCAAATTAAATTAAAAAATAAAAATAAATTATTATATGCATTAAAGATATAGTGTGTAAGATTTTGAAGTATCCAGTCCAAATGAGAAAATAAGTCGCATTGGGTGACTGGGCTAGTGTGAATTTCGAGCTCTCTCTC
>JAQNCB010000013.1:12044710-12065764 GCA_030068295.1 Euristhmus nudiceps
TATTATAAGCATTTATAGCATTGAATATGTATTTATTGATATTATATAAACATATACATGTATGTATATGTCAGTCAAGGAGGTTGGTCCTACTTCGCGGAAATGCGGTGTTTGCGTAGGGTCTCGACCCCCCATTAACCGCAAAAAGTTTGTGTCTTGGATTCGGATCCCAGCCTCTTCTTCTTCTGCTGGGAAATTCGTCTCGAACCAATCAGCTTGCGAGATTTCAGAGGCCACGTCCCAAACCGGAATCGGTAGTGATCTTGCATCCTCCCCTTGATTTTTTCACTATTAAATAGGGAAAAAAGTTAAGGGAAAGGCGGCAAGCTCACTACCGACTCTGGTTTGGGACTCAGCTCTGAAATAACAGCATTCGTAACAGAAATGGCAGAAGTCAACACATTTCTTACACTTTATTTACATCTATGTACAATTACACATATGTATTTTATATTAATTATATTTTATTTCCATCTATTTATACATTTATAGTGTTGAATATGTATTTATTGATATTATATACACATATACATGTACATATACGTCAGTCGGGGGGGGTCCTACCTCGCGGAAATTCGGCGTTCGCGTAGGGCCTCGACCCCCCATTAACCGTGAAAAGTGAGGGATCCCTGTACTGTAGTACTGTAGACGGCTCAGCTACGCTAAATTATCCGGAGATGTGACTGAGGGTGTGAATGTGTGAATGATCCTCTGCAATGAACCGCCGTCTCAACTGGGGTGATCCTCTTGAAATCCGGAGTCCACCAGGACCCTGACCGACTTAAAGCGCTTAGCGAAGATGATTGAATAAATGAACTGTTTCCATAGTGCTTCATTTTAATAACCACATCATTATGCATAAATAATTTAATTATGAACATTTTTTAAAAAGTGCTGCTGTAAGTGTGGTGTGTTGGTAGCAAATGTACTTAGTGTTCCTGTACAGTTAAGGACAGTGGAGGCTCCGCGAATAAGGCTTTCGGCTACTGATCAGAGGTCATGGGTTCAAGTCCCATTACCACCATACTGCCATTGTTGGGCTTTTTCAGAGATGCTGACCTTAGATGTAGATTTTCAGTATTGTTCACGACTTTCTTTCAGTATTTTTGAAAAATTTTCAGTAACACCTCTTAGACACACATCAATTAGCAACAAATGTATTTGTAAGCAAAATTATTGACATATTTACTTTACATCAGACTTAAAATCTAGAGGAAGGATGGCAACACCATCATATTACTCACATGACAGAGAGAGAGCGCGCGCGACAGACAGACAGAGAGAGAGCGTGTGAGACAGACAGAGAAAATCCGCGAGACAGACAGAGAACGCGCGCGAGACAGACAGAGAGAGAGCATGTGAGACACAGAGACAGCACGTGAGACAGACAGAGAGAGCGCGTGAGAAAGACAGAGCGCACGCGAGACAGACAGAGAGAGCACGCGCGAGACAGACAGAGAGAGCACGCGCGAGACAGACAGAGAGCACGCGCGAGACAGACAGAGAGCACGCGCGAGACAGACAGAGAGCACGCGCGAGACAGACAGAGAGAGCGTGCGAGACAGACAGAGAGAGCACGCGCTCTTTTTATTCTTCCGTTCAAAATAGCACCCTGTAACGTAACACCGTATTTACATCAACCTTATCTACAAAATACGGAGAATCCGTACTGGTAAGCATCTCTGCGTATACAGTGAAAACATCTTAACAGAAAAGATTAAAGTTGGTTTGGTTCATGCAAAAGCAGGTCATTTGCCCATGGCTGCCTTACAAAGGAAAAAATATATATCAATATGAGGCAGATGTAAATATAGGCGAAAAAAAAATAACTTTAGAGTGATATCAGTCACTCTCTCACCAATCTTAGACTGAACTGTCATTTCGACCTAACTCTACAGCACAACTCTATAAAGCTAGGAAAACTTTTCCCAAAAGCAACATCTTAGTCCTCAGCAGCGTCCTGCCAGCAGCCCGAATACCTTCATTACCCCACATTACTCTGTATGCAGCTAGAGTAGAGAAAATTACTTTGACATTAAGCGTCTTGTCCCTTTGCATGCTGATGAGGGACAGCGAGACAGAAAGGTGATAGTGATGGAGGATTCAACCTTCTGCTGTCCTTATCTGACATCTCCTTGGAGGAAAGACAACCTGTCAACACAGCACCTCCCGCTCGGTCCAGACTTATGCTGACAACAGAAATTACATTAGTGATTGTGTGCCTGTACACACATAAAGCAGCCCTTTGACATGCAGAGCGAAATAAATTAGAGAAGAGGGGTATTTTACTATTCCCCATTGAGTTGTGTACATGCGCATGACAGTCTGCTTAATTAAAAACCTTACCTGAGAAGGATTTAATAAGGAGATGACTACAGAGCTAATGATTTCCAAATAGTTTCCTCTGTGATAACAAAATATAATTGATCTCAATCAGGAACAGCTAGACAAAACAATAATAAATCTTTTTCATAATTAAAATAGTCTCGTCCCCAACTTTGCACTAATAAGGCCTGATAAAGAGCTTCATGGAGATTAAGAAAAGTAAACGAGATTTGCACAATATTATATTACTGGGAATGAATTTACATTTTGATTAGAATTGCACTTGCTTTATCTCACTGTACACTTGGTTAGTTATGAAAAGTCGAACACTTCTACATTCATGCTCCCTATAGTGAGTAAAAAGTAAAAGTATGCAGAGATAATTTTCAGCATGTTAAATTGCCAGAAAGTTCACATGGATATCAAAAGTGACGAAGAATTTTCTCCTATATGTCGTCTTTCCACACGAATACAGGAATCCCTCACTTTTCGTGGTTAATGAGGGATGAGACCGTACACGAACACCGAATTTCCGCAAAGTAGTCTCGACCCCCCTGACTGACGTATACGTACATGTATATGTGGATATAATATCAATAAATACATATTCAACGCTATAAATGCTTATAATAACAATTAAACACTCAAAAACAATGCTTAAGATGTATATAAAATATAAATAAAATATTAATAATATACAATACATATGTGTAATTGTACATAGATGTAAATAAAGTGTAAGAAATGTATTTGTGAGCCGAGTCCCAAACCGGGTCCCAAACCTGAATTGGTAGTAAGCTTGCGGCTTTTCCCTTAACTTTTTCCCAATTTAATAGTGAAAAAGTTAAGGGAAAGGCCACAAGGTCACTACCGACTCCGGTTTGGGACGCAGCTCTGAAATGTCGCAAGCTGATTGGTCGAGATGAATTTCCCAAGAAGAAGAAGAGACTGGGATCTGAATCCGAGTCAATAGCGACCCCTCGCGGCATTTCCCTGAACGTTTCCCCTATTTTTCTATTAATATTTAAAAAAAAATCTGCACTGCACTGAAGCCGTAGAACCTGAAGCGCGATATCACGAGGGATGACTGTAACTCATTTTACTTATCACACATATGATGTGATGCAATACATGTTTACTAGAATTCACCTGGACATCTTCAGGCTGAGGGTGGCATGGAGGTGTAGTTGTTTGCATGTCCACCTCACAGCAAGAAGGTCCTGGGTTCAAGACCTGCACCTGGCAAGGGTGTTTCTGTGTGACGTTTGCTTGTTCTCTCCATGCTTACGTGTGTTTCCTCCATGTACTCTGGTTTCCTCCAGCAGCCCAAAGACATGCATGTTAAGGTAATTGGCAGTGACAAATCACCCGTAGGTGTGAGTGTGAATGATTGAGTGTGTGTTGCCCTGCGATGGACTGGTGAGCTGTTCAGGGTCTACTCCACCTTTTTACAGAGTTGACTTGAGACCCTAGTAGGCTAGAGCAGTTTGGCAGATGAATAAAGGAACAAACTTCATGCCATAACATATTAAAATGCACCCTTTAAAAATGGGATTTTGTTTTAGTCACACAATCATTTATGCATCATTCATTTTCTGAACCGCTTAATCCTAATTAGGGTCACAAGAAGGCCAGCGCCCATGTCAGCCGGCTCTGGGCGAGAGCAGAAAACACCCTGGACGGCTCGCCAGGCCATCACGGGGCAGAGACACGCTGACGGCTATGCAGCGTACGCTTGACGAAAATCGTCACACAATCATTGAGTCATTCATTTTCCAAACCGCTTCATCCTGATTAGGGTCACGGGGAGGTTGGCGCCCATCTCAGCTGACTCTGGGCAAAGACAGAGTACACCCTGGACAGCTCGCCAGACCATCACGGGGCAGAAACACGATGACGGCTATGCAGCTATTCTTGACGAAAGTCATCACACACAATCATATTCAAAAAAATGATTATTACAGTGAATATTTATGTCCACATCATCAGATAACAAAGGCTAAAATAATATTTTAAAAGTCGTACTACCTAACTACAAACAGGTATAACATCTGCTACCATGTTCCCATTAATGCTATTGTTAGGTCGACACGTCATTTTTTTTGCACCGATTATGACTCTCTCTAAGCTGAATAACATCAGCACTCTGCAAAAGAAGGATTGACACTTTAAAGACACTTATGCAATATTCTCCCTGACCCTAAATTACAGTAAGTTTAGCTTGGATGTTTAAAATGTCACTTGGTTCTTCCACTGACCCACCATAAGCCAGGTGAGCTGAAAAAGTCAGTTGGCATGTCAAATTCTTTTGTAAGTCACACCAGAAAATGTCATTAACCCTGACAATGCTACATCCATCCATCGCCGGGAACCATGGGAACAAAATTGGCTGTGCTCGCTGGGTGGGTGAGATGGTGTTACCGTCTCACGCCTGTCAATCACAGTAAAACTAGTCATTCTTGTGCATCTTTGAGCTCATGTTTTGAGAAGAAGGTGGATCGCTCTTTATTTTTAGTGGGTTAAGGTGCCCTGTGACACAACCTGAGCATAGAAAAACCCACAGAAAAACAAAAAAACAAACAAGCTGAAAACAAAAAACATGATGACTGGCTTCATGTGTTTCGGAAGAAGCACTTCACTTCCATTCCCCTGTTCGCTGTTGTTTTGGAGGGGCGAGCTGGCAAGTGAGTGGGAAATGGCAGGTGTCCAAGTCAGGGAGAAAAAGTGGTTTAGTGAACAAATGTAGCCCTTTTCACAGATGATACTGTTTGTAATAATACATTATGTCATTTATATTGGGAAATGCCAGGGGCTTTCAACTAGCTCTATAAACACTAACAAATAAATTACCTTACGTTTATTCACAAATTGCATGAATAATACCGAAAAAATCTGTTTGTGATGCCTTGTATGGATAACACGGTTTACACGGGGGCCGCGATTTTCACGATCGCCACGGTTGGAAAGAATTGTGATTTGAGAGAGGTTGAGAGATCGAATCGTGATGATCTTAAGGAATCTTGGTAGAAATGACTGTTGAAAACTTTACCACGATAATTACAATTTGACATCATCAGACTTGGTGCTACTTGTCAGAGCTTATCAAGCTCTAAAGCAATATACATTCCTGACTAAAATTACAGTAAATAAGAACGGACAAAAGAGAATAGCATTAGCTACCAAGCATGAGCATTACCAAGCTAGTTAGCTAACCTGACTGATGTGAAAAGCAACCATGATACTTATGATTACTGTAACAGTGATCAGTTTGGTCAATGTTACAGATTTAACCCTTTACTGGGCACGTTTTTCCATTTTCTAGCTCTGTGCAGGCAAATTTGGTTTTAGGGCAGTGTTGCCACAGCCGCTTTCGGACGTTTTTGCCTGATCACCAGATCGGCCACTTTCGGACACATTGTCCAGTAAAGGGTTAAGGTAAGATAATCCTTTATTGATCCCCAAAGAGGAAATTCAAAAGCACACACTGTGGCTCTATAATAACTGATCTAAGGTCAATATGATCATCAACTCATTTAAAACTTCACAAGAGTGACACTGTACGGAGTGTGTGCGACCGTGTTCATTTGACATCACTCACACACACACACACACACACACACACACACACACACACACACACACACACACAGTGCAAACTAGACAGAGACAGGAAACAAGTATTTTAAGGCAGTCCAGTCCCTTCTGCCCTCTTCAATCAAGTTGTTTCATGTCACTGTGACCTTCGAGAAGAATGTGCCCTAAATGGTTCTTCATCCATGCACACTCTGACCTTTGGAGCTTGGAGGCTTATAGCCATACCTACTGCACCACACAGACCCACCACCTGTTCAAAAGCCAGCTATCAGCACGCGCCGGCACTGAACGGACACGATAAAGACCGCAGGCTTTCAGTCACCTTGACAGCCAACAGCTCAAGACGGCAGAAATCAAGGTCTCATCCAGCTTTTGTTTTTACAGCACGGCTCTCAATGTCATATAAAAAGATACAGCGACCAAGCCACGATCAAATAAAAGTGCTGGACTCTTTAATACGTTTTCCTTTCCTTTTTTTTTTTTTTTTTTAAATGTATTGGAAATTATTAGCTATGCTTCTAATACCCCAAGGCATGAGCAAAGAAGAAAAATGAAACAGCCAATAAAGAAACAAAGTACCAGCACTGTCTCTCTGTCTGACCCCATTTGCACTGCATGTTTGATGCATTTTGTTTCTGGAAGCTACCATTAAAAGATGTTATATACAGTTAACCGGACCTCAAAGTTCTGTAAAAGCACAGTAGAACTGAACATTTAACACCCAAATAATACATTTATATTGTACCTGTACAGTAAATACATGTAATCCATATTGTAATACATTATACAGTAATTCATTTAACTGGCAGCTGAAAAGCTCAACAGCACCGTCGTTAGCACTACACGCTAGTTGCTCCACCTTATTACATATACCGTAACGATTTCTAAACCGCCACAACCAACCTGTGGGAGCCTTTACAGTTTATTCCCATGTGGTGAACAAACTTATTGGTGGCGGACATTATCTACACACCGCGCACACTCATGATCACGGCACAGATATGGCTACACGATGCTCTTCTTCTGCTACACTTAGGTTGTAAACACTGGCGCGTTCATGACACCTAGTGGACAAAGTTTAGTTTGACACCTACAGAACTCATTCTAACCGATTGAGCGGACCGAAGGGGATTTTGACTGGGCGGACTTAGTCTGGATAATCCAAAGTCTGTACGATCAGGGTCCGATCGAGCGAGGTTCGACTGTATATATATGTGTTTACATTTGCCAGCAGACTGACATCTGATTCCAAATGAGACATACAGTATAACAAATGGAGATTTTAAAATGCTGCTTTTAATTATTATTACTACTGCCAACATTTTTGTTAGAACAATATGTGGTGTGGGGGGGCTTGTTTGTCCAATGTGTTTACCGGTACATATGTAGTTAACACGTGTAGATTATAAGGTTACCTATAGACGATCAGTATCAAAAATATAAAGTTTAACTTGTGTGTATATATATAGCCCAGTGAAGTGGCCTGGAAAGCTGTCCAGGGTGTACTCTGCCCTTGCCCAGATTCGGCTGAGATGTGCGCCAGCCTCACCGCGACCCTAAGTAAGATTAAGCGGTTCAGAAAATGAATGAATGAATGATTAAATAAATAAGTAAAGAAATAAATAAAAAGAAAAGAAATGAAGTTTGTATGTTTTGTTTTGGGTTTTTTTTTAAACCATAAAACCCCGGTCACTCATCTTCACTCTTGAAACTACAAAATGCTAATAGACTACCAAAAAATAGACACATAACCGTGTAGATGATGAGGAGTAGATAATGACCTCACTACTCTTTACATTAAACAATCATATATTTTCCAACCCACCTCCAAGCACACGGATTCTCAAGTACTCGGAAAAGTTTTCTTGCGATCAACAGAGTTGACCTCACACACGAAGAGCTTTATAATGAGCTAGGCAACCTTGAGAAGTGCAAAAACCTTGATACTGTGCAGAGAAGTCATTCCCTAGGCCTGAGATTGAGAAACCCTCAGCAAGAGCATAATGCAGGTAGAACATAAAGCAGGTCACAGATTTTTTTAAGAGGTGTAAATAATATAACATTCTGTGTATGACACATAACAATAATGTTAAGAGTGTTGCAGTCAGTAATGGGACCTTTTGGCTCTGAGATTCTTAGGTTTTAACAAATAACTCAATTTGTATATGAAATATATCGTGGAAAGCCAACAAAAAGATTGGTTACTACTTACTTTATTTGCACAGCACTGTAAGGAGGGCATTATGTAGAATATATAAATAAAATTAAAATAAATTAAGCTGCTAAAAAAATTACAATTAAAATGATGCTGGTATAAAAGGCTGTGTGGTGGTACGGTGGGAGGTAAAGCTTCCTTATTACTACACATTCCACATTACTATTCTTGTATTTTCTTTCATTTATTGTTCAGTTGTCTTTGTCCCTGTTCTGTATTTTTTTATTTTTTTATTTATGTAAGTGCACCGAGAGCAACAAAATACCGAAGTCAAATTCCTTGTGTGTGCGCACATACTTGGCCAATAAATCTGATTCTGATTCTTATGGCTTCAGCATCCATAATGTGAATTTAGGAGCCACTCACAGTCTGTATGAAGTATTCTATGTTCCATCCATGTCACATGAGTTTCTCTTGTTTCCTTCCACCTCCCAAAAAAGTACTGGTAGGTGAACTTGTGACTCTAAATGTCTCCTAAGTGTGACTGAATGTGTTATTGTGTATGATGTCCTGATTCACTTGCAATTTACTGCAACCCTGACAAGGATAAAAAAAAATCTAAGGAAGATGAATAAAATGTAATAATGAGAATAAATTACACGTAGTTCGGAGGACACACTGGTGCATGCACTGTCACCTTACAGCAAACAGGTCAGGGTTCGAATCTCAACCTTTCTGTGTGGAGTTTGCATATTCTTCACTTGCATGCACAACCCGTGTTCTCTTAGTACTCTGTCTTCCTCCCACAGTCCAATTGACCGTAGGTGATGTTTGTTTGTTTTTTCTGTAACTCTAGTAGACAAGCAACCTGTTCAGAGTGCACCCTGAAGTCAGCTGGGATTGCCTCCAGCATTGGCTTCCCCCATCACCATGATGGATAAGTGGTGAAGCTAATGGATGGATGGATGGATGGATAAATGCAGTTTAAAAAGACCAGCAAACAGTACAGCATAGACGTTTGGACGATTTAAAATATTATTATATTATGGGTACATTTCTATATCCGTTTAACAATAAAGACTTGCATCCTGGCGGCACGGTGGTGTAGTAGTTAGCATGTCCGCCTCACAGCAAGAAGGCCTCGGTTCGATTCCCAGGCTGGGTGTTTCTGTGTGGTTTGCATGTTCTCCCTGTGCTTGTGTGGGTTTCCTCTGGGTACTACGGTTTCCTCCCACTGTCCAAAAACATGCAGAGTAGGCTAACTAGCTGTTCCAAATAGCCCCTAGGTGTGAATGGTTGTGTGAGTGTTGGCCCTGCAATGGCCTGCCAAGCTGGCCAGGGTGTGCCCTGCCCTCCAGCAGAATCGGCTAAGATGGGCGCCACTGCCTTGTGACCCTACTATGATGAAGTGGTTTAGAAAATGAATGACTTGCATCCTAATTAACCTACAGGTAAAACTATGAAATATTCGAACCATCACTACAAATAATGCCTTTGTTTTTCATGGACTCCCAGTGCGTTTTTTTTTCTTCACGCCATGGATGTCTGTGATGTCTATATGTGTTATACTGTATTTTTAAAAGAAACATGTAAATAGTCATGATAATGTAAAGATGTGCTTTCCAAGAGATAAGTCTTATTACTGTACTGCAAAAGCAGCAACAACTGTAATTAAGTAATTACAATCAAATGCAAATCACATCTTTTCTCTTATCATTTGCATTCACTCGTTTACACCGAGATTTTCAATCATAACTTACAGCTGTTGAACAGATATGTGCTGCACTGTTAATGAGCATTCATGCTAATTTGTACATCTTGAAATAGACGTTGGATATTTTTGGCCTTTATTGTATAAATTAATTTCATTAGAAACTTAGATATATATATATATATATATACACAAGAAACTGACAGTTTCTCAAACACCCCGTTCTTTCCAGCAAGCCATCCTGTCCGAGAACATTTAGCAGATGTTTAGCTGTGTCATGCCTCTGTGCGCACACACATTTTATAGGTGCCCTTGGCATACAACGCCAACATCAAACACATGGTGAGTGTTCCAGGATAGATCCCTTGAAGACTGACAGGTTTGAAACAAAATGACTTGGGTGCAGTCCAGATGTGACATAAAGGATTTCTGTTTTCTTTTTGAGACATTTGTTATTCTGAGAAGAAAAAAAAAAGAATATCGGAAATTTGTCTTTAGGACGTGGTGAACCTCTATGAAACAGCTGTTTGTGGAAATCATTACAAACTACAAACCAACCAATCAAAAATGATCTCTACTGCTTGTCCATCAGGGTCATATGGAAAGCTCACATCTAAATTGAAGCGCAGGGCAAAACACACCCTGAACACGTTGTCATAACAACTCAGGGTTAACACAGACACAAACATTTACACTGACAGTTACACCTAGTGCTATAGTGGTGGGTACTCGCCGGTACCCGCCATGTACCCACTTGTTGTAGTGGCTGAGTTGCATGTACTGACTTAATTTGGTCTACTTTAGAGTTGATCAATGTACATTTCCACGAATGTGGAAATAAAAAGTGGAGATGAAGTGCTAAATAGTTTCAAAGCACCTCCCCCTGCTCCGCGCTCTGCGTGCCTCGGTCGCTTCGCTGCCATCTTGTACTCACTTATTTTTTGACCACTACAGAACAGTTTACACCTATGGGAAAACTAGAGTGGCCAGTGCATGTATTTGAACAATAGAGGGAAATCAGGCAACCTGAAAGAAACCCACACAAGCATGGGGAAAACATGCAAACTTCCTACAGAAAGGCCTTCATTGGCCATGGTGCCCAAATCTAGGACATTTTTTTTATTGCTGTGAAGTGAGCCTGCTAACCACTGTACCATCATGCTGCCTCTTCCTTTAATTTAATTCATTTTATTTACGAGCAAACCGGTTGTCTCGACTTTAAAATGAAAATGCTCAAAGCTCATATGTACAGTGCTTAACATATTTATTCGTCTACCTCTTTTTTTTTAAAGAAATACAAATATTTTTGAAGTTTAATGCAATTCACATTTAATTGTATTTGTTTGACTAGGAAGAAAAACTGAACAAACGGCATCAATGCAAAAATAATCAGTTTAACAGAAAACTATTTTGGGCTCCTTTGGCCTTTGTCGCAGTGAGCGTTGTTGCTGGCATTAAAAAAAATATTCCACAGTATCTCTAGCACTGTGTTCAAAACTGTTTGTAATTGTTCCAAAAGACTGAGTTAGGAGTAAACCTTTGTGTGATCAATTCATGAATCAATTAAATCCCACATTGGTTCAAGTGGATTCAAATCTGGAACCATGGATAATCCCCCCCGCCCCCCTTTTTTTTTTATAAACAATGTTCCAGATTGTTGTTTCTTGTTCACATAATCTCTACACTCTTAGATAAATCTTTTGGATCATCGTCCTGCTGATAAATAAATCCTCGGACTAAAATGATTTGCATTCCTCTTTGTTCTGACAGACTGTTTACTAAATTTGTTAAGCATTGTATATTAATATTGCCATTCCATGGGTTAAAATTAAAGTGTTTAAAGCCTAAAACATTTTTTCAGCATGTTATATTGTGGTTACATCAATCATACAGTGCCTCCGGACTTAATACCCAAGCCCATATCAACCAATATCGATATCTCTTATCCATCATGGGAGGAGGGGGGAGCTGGAGCCAATCCCAGCTGACTTCAGGCAAGAGTCAAGATACACACCAAAGCGGTCACCAATTTATCACAGCACAAACATTTATTCACACTTAACTTCACAACAAATGGACAATTTAGAGCAGCCGGTTGACCCATTGTACATGTCACAGAGAGAGCGTGCCAACCCGACAGGAAAAGGCTCAGCTCATCCGTGAGGTTCGAACCCAGAACCTTGTGGTTGTTGTGATTGTTCAGTAACAATGCTATGCATTACACTACAATGCCTCAAACTAGTATCATGCAAGAAAAATGTGGGTATATCTGAGTCAGAATCACACACATGAGACAGCCTCCTTTAGAACGCTTGTGTAACTTCTGAATAGTATTTTATGCTGTAGATGTACATCGAAGCTCTGAATACCAATTAGAATAATTCTGGTATTAAATTAATCTTGAGTTCAACTCTGAATATAGCTCTAGTATCGTGGCCAAAAAACCTCCAATCTCACCATGGCTTCTTATAATCTGGGTAAGCTGATTTAAAAAGAAAGAAAGAAAGAAAGAAAGAAAGAAAGAAAGAAATAAAATAAAATATATATATATATATATATTTACACAGTTGAATATGGGTCCAACGGACACCGATGCAACGGATATCGGATCCAACGGACAAAATCCGCCCGTCTGGTCAAAATCCCCCTCGCTCCGTTCGTTTGGAGTTTGTCCGTTAGGTGTCATGAACGCGCCAGTGTTTACAAGCCTGAGCTGTGATCTGTGCTGCGTGCTGTTTTTCGCTGCATATTTATCCTTCTTTTGGCTCTTTAATTTGGGTATATTGCATTTATTTTGCCTTTAATTGTCACCATGCCTCCTAAAGCTAAGCCAATTCAAAAAAGAAAGCATGTACATCTAATTATCAAACAGAAATTACAGTTTATAAAGGGCCTTGAAGGAGGTGCATGAATTTGGAGTTAAAAAGCAACGGTAAATGATATTAGAAAATCAAAAGATTGGTTCTAGTAAGGACAGTAAAGATAATGTACGTGCTCGTATGACCAGGAAAGTGCCACATAATAGTGATCCAGAGAAAGTGGTGTGCAAATGGTATGTACAACAGCGGTTGGTAAATGTTAATGTACGCGGTGTGGAGATAATGTCCCTTGCCGATAAGCTTGTTCGCCACATGGGAATAAACCGTAAGGCAAGTTTGTTTGTGGTAGTTTAGAAATCGTCCTGGTATATGTTATAAGGTGGAGCACCGCGAAGTGGGTAGTGCTAACGATGGTAGTGTTGAGCCTTTCATGTGCCAGTTAAATGAATTAATTAAGAATGAGGATATTCACCCTTTAACTTTAGATATTCACCACCAGCTCTATAATGCAGATGAGACAGCACTGTTTTGGTATACACTGTATGTAGTGTCATCCACCCCGTCCCCCCTTTTATTCCGTTGGACCGAAGTTCAACTGTGTGTGTGTATATATGTATATATATATATATTGAACCTTGGACCAGACCCCGATGGACCGGATTTCGGATTATCCGGACTAAATCCGCCCATCTGAGCAAAATCCCCTTCGGTCCGCTCGATCGGTTCTGGGTTCAGTAGACTTTGTCCAGTAGGTGTCATGAACGCGCCAGTGTTTATAACCTAAGATCAAGTGTAGTAGAAGAAGAGTGTGTAGTAGTATCTGTGCTCGTGAATCATGAATGTGCGCAGTGTGGAGATAATGTCCACTGCCGATAAGCTTGCTCACCACATGGGAATAAACTGTAAAGGCTTCCACAGGTTGGTTGTGGCGGTTTAGAAATCATCACGGTATATGTAATAAGGTGTAGCACAGGGAAGCGGGTAGTGCTAACGACGGTGCTGTTGAGCTTTTCAGGCGCCAATTAAATGAATTACTGTATAATGTATTACAATATGGATTACATGTATTTACTGTACAGGTACAATATAAATTTATTATTTGGGTGTTAAATGTTCAGTACTGCTGTACTTTTACAGAACTTTGAGGTGGTTTTACTTGTACAGTATGGAGTATAGCCCCGTCCCTCCAAAAAAACACTTCACTTTAACGGACTATTAACTCTTACGGACAGCCCCCCTCCCCCCCCCCCCCCCTTTTAATCTGTATGAGCGAGGTTCAACTGTATGTGTGTGTATGTGTGTATGTATAGATAGACAGAATGACTAAAATGAAACGCACATGGTTCTCTGCAACTCTGAATTTGGTGTTAGCGCAGTCATCAGACATCAGATTTAATCTGGAACACTTTGTTACTTTCAGTACATCCGGTGGTGGCAGGAAGACACAAGTTCGTTACATGTATTCAGTGTTGCGAGTTCGGGGTGGACTATTAGGAGTTTCTCTTTGAGACAAAGGTTGCATCTTTTATAAAGCACTCTTGCACAACACATGAGCTGTCAGACTTCGTGCTGCATAAGAAAGATAGTAAGATCCCCATGCAAACTAGATTATATAGATGGTATGAATATCCTCTCCATTAAATCCCCTGATGCATGGGCAGCCACGAAAGAGGCATTTTGGGATGAACTTGTGGCCCATTTATCCTTTTCTGCAACATGTATGTAAGTAAAGCCACAGTAGTGGCACCCCTAATCATTTCATGGAGTTAAAAAAATCCGAGGTCCGCTTTACTTCAGACAAGTACTCCATCTAACAAAAAAGATTTCAAGTTTCTTACAAAGGAGACTTGTGAAATGACTTTTGATCTGTGAACGTTTTTTTTGAAGGATCCTTTGATGAAGGATGTACATCACGTTTGGACTCTAAAGAAAGCTGGCTGGACACAATGCCTTGTCTTGTTGATGTCAACATCAATAGCTGATTATTTGGGTAAATAAATTAACTGGCATGCAGGTTGAAGAAAACAGTTTCGAGGAATCTGTTCTGAGGAGTCAAGTTGCGTCGCTGCAGGGGTTTTTGAAGGGGGTGAACGTTTATCACGGGCACTGGACACGAGATGATTAGCAGGTACAAAACCCTTTTTCTCCATAACTGACAGGGGAATCAAAACAAAAACGCAAAGGATATTTGGGTACATTTATTGCTATTGAAAACTCCATGTGCTGTTGCAGTTCATTTGTGCTCTGCTCTGTATTGGTGAGGTGAGCGTTCATCATTCATGCAGTTGAATTGGTGATGAACGTTACGTGATTTTAGGTCATCATTACTTCGGCAGGTTGGGGACCGTTTTGATGGATTTGGAAAAAAAAAATGGTGCCATATAATGATCGTTTGTTGACTCAATAACGAATAATATAACGTGTAATGAGTGTTTATTGCCCTAAAGAAACAGCTTTTGACCAACAATGTGAAAATGAAATGCTCTGGTGTTCATTTTTCAGGGAAAATCTTTTCACACTTTTAGTTAATAGTGCAATGTGGCATTGAGGTCGGAAATTTATTCAGGCATTTTACTCGTGTAAGAGACTGTGGTTGTGTGATAGATTTTTCTTAACATTAGGATTTCTTAGTGTTTAAAAGAAAACAATTTCAAAATCAAGGGGGTTGCCACTACCATGGATTTTTATGTGTGTGTGTGTGTGTGTGTGTGTATGTGTGTAAGACAGTCATTCCTCGCTATATCACGCTTCAGATTCTGCGGCTTCAGTGCATCGCAGATTTATAAATCATATAAATTCATCGAAAAATAAAAAAGTAAGGAAAATGCCGCGAGGTCACGAGTGTCTCGGGTTGACTCGGCTCTGAAGTCTCAAGTCAAATCTTGCAAGCTGATTGGTGGAGAGTGGTTTATATTTTATTTACATTTTATGCATTATTTTTGAATGGTTAATTGTTATTAAGGAAAAATGGGGAAAAAAAGTTATGGAAAATGCCGCGAGGTCGCTTTTGACTCTGATTCCGTTCTCGGGTTGACTCTGCTCTGAAGTCTTGCAATTCAAAAGTTCGAATCCAGGTTAATGCAACAGAAATCTCGCAAAGTGATTGGTCGAGACGAATTTGCCAGCATTCGTGTGACAGAATAAGAGGCGGAAGTCAAGTAGAGTAAAGTGAGTAGAGCTGAAATAAAATTGCGTTAAAATTTCTAAAAACACATTTCTTACACATTATTTATATCTATGGACAATTACATATACAGATAAAATGCAGAGAGGGGGTCGCTACTGTCTCTGATTCGGCTGCAAGGTCACTACCTGACTCTGGTTTGGGACTTGGCTCTGAAATCTCCAAGCTCATTGGTCAAGACGAATTTCCCAGCATTTGTGTGACAGGAAAGTGAGTAGATCCTAAATAAAATTACGTTAAAAGTTCTAAAAACACATTTCTTACACTTTTACATCTATGTACAATTACGCATGTATTTTATTTGTATTTTATTTACATCTTATTACTTGATATTTATTTCATCTCTAAATTTCATCTAAGTTTTCCTTATTTTATCCTAATTGTTAGCCATACATTTGCTAATGAGCACCAAACCGTGTCAATAAAATAAACTGGTAAAGTATATCAAACCTTTCCCTGAAGTATCAAACCAATCTACTCTCGATGACTAAATCTAATATGGCTACTCGGGCTGCATGATTTTGGCCAAAAATAAAATCCAGATATTTATTTATTTATTTATTTATTTATTTTCCTGAAATCTAGATTTTCGATTTTGACTTTTTGGTAAAAACTACAAAACACTAAGGAAAAAGTGACTTCAAATATTTTTTTTATATTTAGAAAATGGCAAATTTCCCTATTGGGAATGAAGTGCAGTTGAGAGATAAATTCCCATTGGCTTTAGTAAAGTGGCATCCTTTGCAATCTCCTTAACCAGACAAAGATGCTCGATATTCTTGACATTGAGATGCACAGTCTGTAAAAATAAACAAATTACATGAACTGCATTCACATATGTTAAGAGGCTAAATGTTGATGCATTTAGGATTGACACAAACAATCTGTGTCCATTATATATCACATGTACAGATATCACACAAGAATGCCACATCCTCCAGCTGCCTTATTTTTTTTGCGTGTGGTGTTGTACAAATGGGGCAAGACAACATCAGCAAAATATTTGCGGCTTGGCAGCTCGTAGCGGGAGTCTATCACGTTCACCATTTGTTTGCACCCAGTCTTTGCCCCTGTATACCGTATTTTCCCGACTATAAGTCGCTCCGGAGTATAAGTCGAATCATCCAAAAATGGCACAATAATTAAAAAAAAAAAACATGTACACGTGCACTGGAATATAGGTCGCATTTTGGGGGCAGTGTTGTTTAAATAATTTTGTTAACACACCTTTTTTTGGATGACGACAACGTGACAATGACACACTAAAAATGGATCTTTGGCGACTAAAACATGACGAGACGAGGCGTAACGAAAATGTTGGTGTGTGAGACGCTGACAGTGCGCCTCTGCCTGCTCTGAGCCTAACACAGAGAGGGAGGAAAAAGGCTCACCTTTACACAGTTACACGCAGGAACATATAATTCCACTTAAACGTTAGACTGTCGGCTCAAACATGTTAAAACAGACTCTTCAATTTAAACTCTACAGTTTGTGATATGCTTTACATCTTGCGTGAGGAGTCATTTAGCTTAGCATTAGCATTTAGCCTCTTGTTTACCTGTCTCAGATGCCGATAGAGAGAAAGTTCGCTGTGATGTGGTCTCACTGCAATTTGCCGCCACTGAAATCCTCTGTCTTTAATCCTGTTAATGTTTTTAAAAGTCTTTATGTTTAATATTGCCGCTTAAAACGTTCACAATAAATGCAATGTCTTTCCGGATCATTGGAAATCTGAGTGAGCCTTCTCAACAAGCACTAAACACTTCCTGGGTTGTCAGGTATTAAAAATTTTTTTTAAAAAAAACATCTGAACTCCGGTTGCCAGATTTTTAAAATTTTCAACATGTAATGTGTAAAAAAAAAAAAAACAACAAAAAAAAAATTATATAATAATGTGTTAATAATTTAACATACAAGTCGCACTGGAGTACAAGCCGCACCCCTGGCCAAACTATGAAAAAAAAACGCAACTTATAGTCCGGAACATACGGTATATTGGAACCATGTCTTTTGCCATATGAAATGCCACCGCATCCATAATCCTTTTCCACTTGGCCTCTGTCTTGCCATATGGGATATCATGTGAAAATGAAGCCGCTGACCTGCTTCGGAGACTTTGCAGCGAGGTTTGATCTTCGTCCGAAACTACGAAGCCGTACCAGTTCCACATGACTGACTTGCTTTTGCCCTCTTTAGCAATGAAATTCTTGGCTTCTTTTGCAAATGTCATGTTTGTTTACACTAGCGTGTCTGTGGGAACTGGGGACTGCTCGTGCAGGAAGGAGGAGCCAACGGAAGCCAGGAGGCACAAGATATGATGGAGAGGAAAATTTTGACTACTTTTTTTTTTTTTTTTTTTTTTTTTTTTTTTTTTTTTTTTTTTTTTTTTTTTTTTTTTAAAACCTCTTCACAGTTAATTAATCAGATTACGTTTTAAAATCAATTAATTGTGCAGCCCTAATGGATACTTTTATGATATCATACCCTGTTATGTGACATAAGAATGATTCTCATCGTGTGCTGTGAATAGTGCTGGTCAATGCATGAGCGTGCGTGCTAAATATAGATTTGACAGGTGACCGATCGGGGGCGCGCAGAGTGCCACTCGCACAAATATTCCATGCAGTGCATGTGCGTGTGTCGCCAGTCCATAACAGTAGTCCAGGGAATGCTTTAATTTAAGTTCAAGGGGTAGTAAGGGGTAGTTTAATTTAAGTAAGGCGTAGTAAGGGTGAGCGAGGGAACAATAATAGTAGTATGGAATGAAAGAGAAAAACAAATTCCAGAAAATATTATTTAATTATATATCTTTATTTCATATATATTTATATATATAGATATATAGTGTGTGTGTGTGTGTGTGTGTGTGTGTGTGTATATGTATCGCGGTTAATGGGGGTGGAGACCCCTGCGAAGACAGAATGTTAGTCAACAGTGGTGCCAAATTCTGCATGTCTTGGAATAAAATACATTGTCAGACAACTTTGTGTTTTTTTTTTTTTTTTTAAGTGAATTTTTTGCCTTCAAAAACACATTTACACATTAGGACCAGTTGCAATTTTTATAGACAAGTGCTGATTCAGGGCTACTGGTTCATACGGCACAGTAATAATTTCCATGAGTTTGCCACACTGGCTTAGGACCAATGACTGTTGCAAATCTTCAGCCGTAACCTTGTTAAAATGTCAGAATTCCAGATAAAATAACTACTATAAAGTGTGTTTGAATAGTTATCATTCCCTCAGGGTACTAAAGCTTTCAAAATGGTTATTTACCCACTATCAAATCCCCAAATTGTGGGCAATGCCTGTATATTTGTGACTCTCAACATTATCTTATGCTAAATATTCGAAAATGACTGAGTGTTTTTGCATTTGATCATGCTCTATTTATTAGATATGTAGATATGCCACAGTATCAAAAGATGTTATAGCCCCCTTTCATGACAGTTTTTCTGCCACAATACGTCCCTTAACTGATCATTCCTTTTATTTTTCTACATATTGTGATATTCAGAATCCGAAAGTACATAACAGGATCATGGGTAGACGTGAACTTTGTGCTTGCAATCAAACATAGCTGGACTGACAGATTTTTGTAGCATGTTGTTGTACTCTGTTGTAGCAGAAATTGGTTTTAATGTTACCGGTAGTTATTAATCCATATTGGCCATAAAGCAAGTGCTGTGACATTTTATAAAGAACATCCCTCTACATGCTGCTCAAAGTAAAGGCACTGTACAGTTTCACATTTTATTTATAAAATACATACTCCTGAAATAAATCCAACATTTCTGGAGCTCTGCTTTTAGGTAGCACCTAAATACTTTTTTTATTTTGATTTTAGAGAGAAAAGCAGAATGAATTTATCCAACTGAAAAATTCTGCTGTAAACTGTGGGGTTTTTTTTGTTTGTTTGGTTTTTTTTTGGTTATATAGTAGTGGAGGTTATAACCTATCCATGTACTTAAATTTTAACTTGTACATTTACATTAAACAGTGAAGCTGGAATAAAAACTTAAAATGCTTTTTACTCTGTAAACACAGAATATAAGAAACCTACCGTCCTGAGAGACCCACTCCAACCCAAACTAACTGTGCATATGTAAAAATCTTTTGCTTAAACGATGTTAAGCGCCTCCTAGTGGAATGCTCGAAAAGGTTTCACAAGTAAGCAACACTTTGTGAGCAGTGTTCTGGTGATGTTTCACTGTCTTTTCAGTTATTCTGACTACTACTAGTCAGGGCTTCTCCCCTCAGGGGTCGCCACAGTGAATCATCCGTTTCCATCCATCCCTGTCCTCCGCGTCCTCTTGTCTCACAACAACTAACTTCATATAAAATCGATTCGCGTATTTACTTTGGCACAGTGTTTAAGCCAGATGCCTTTCCTGACGCAACCCTCTGCATTTATCCGGGCTTTGGACCGGCACAAGGAAGACACTGGTTTCTGACCCCTTTAGGCTGCATTTTCAGTTTTTCTGACTGACTTGTTCAAATTCAGTACTTTTGTTGTGAAAGACTATAAAAAGACAACACCTACTGGAACAAAACTGTGAATTCTCTTGGATACTTGCTCATGACCTTTAATACACAGTTCTGTACACTCTGTGCCATGGTGTTGAGCCCTTCCTTCCATCATTCGGCTGTTGTGTGTGTTAGGAAAAACATTTGTCTGTCGTGCGACATCATGCATTTTTCTTTCTCTCTCCAGCTCTACAATACAAGTGAATTTTCATCATCTTGAACAGAAAGACCATTTTTACATGGTCATGTCTTTTACAGCTTTAGTGAATCAAAAATCTTATCAAAATGGCTTGACATGGCGGGCATGTTTTGTAAGATTGTCAGGCAAATGGAAGTTCATTCTGTCTAACAGAAGGAAGTTATTCCTGCTGGCTCTGTGATGACTTGCCTTTTCTGCAACTTGAGTTTCAAGGCCTCATTGTTCGGATCGGGGTTAATAAGGTGAGTATGTTTACACTGTAAAGCTTCACTAAGCCCTCTCACTAGTGCTGGCACTCGTGTTCATCCCTCTGTTCTTCCTGCAATTGGGTGAACACTGCAGGAGATGTCAGATTTATTGCTTATTGTTTTGTTTGAGTGTGTGTGAACACATGCCTGAGGTAAAGGCATAGTCATGTCCTTACCTGCGGGAGCCTATCATTACACCAAGTACAGAACCAATCCCTCTCTCAGTCTCTCTCTCTCTCTCTCTCTCTCTCTCTCTCTCTCTCTCTCTCTCTCTCTCTCTCTCTCTCTCTCTC
>JAQNCB010000013.1:12323538-12333825 GCA_030068295.1 Euristhmus nudiceps
TGTTTCTGCATCCGTATCCGAAATGTCCCATGCATTTTTCTCCCGGTTTCGCAAATCCTACTTTGGCGTTAAAGTCTTCCATGATGATGTTATAGTGGGCCTTACTGTTCCTGTAGAGCTGTCAGTCCCCAACGTGCCGAAATAATGTCCCAAAGTCACGTAACGTTCATCACCTATTTAACGGCATGCACGTTGAACGTTCACCTCAACAATACATCGTAGCGCACAAATGAACTGCAACAGCGCATGCAGTTTTCAATAGCAATAAATGTACCCAAATATCCCTTGCATTTTTGTTTTGATTTCCCCCCCACCAATTATACAGAAAAAGGGTTTTATACCTGCTAATCATCTTGTATCCAGTGCCCGTGATGAATGTTCACCCCCTCCAAAATCCCCTCCAGGGACGCAACCCGACTCCTCGGACCAGATTCCAAGAAACCATTTTCCATGAACTGCATGCTGATTAATTTATTTATGCAAATAATCATCTGGTGACGTTGACAGCGACAAGACAATGCCTTGTGTCCAGCTGGTGTGCTATAGAGTGCGAATGTGCACAACGTGTATCCTTCATCAAAGCATCCTTCCTCAAAAATGCTTTTCATTATTTTTCTCAAATCAAAAGCCATTTCACAAGTCTCTGTTGGAAGAAACTTAAAATACTTTTCAGGATTGATAAATGGAGTACGTGTCTGAACTACTTGTATAACGTGAAGAAATGCATACTTCATAAAACTCTTTGCCTGGGGAACTGTGTTGGGGAGATGTGGGACTGACTACTCAGGGGTGTGGTGGGGTTAATGGAAACTATTGTTTTGTTTTTGTCTTCGTTTCGTTTAAATAGTTACATTTAAGTAATCGTCATTATGCTAAAATTTCCTAAATAAATCAGTTGATAATAGACTGCTCTTTCTATTTAAAAACAAACATAAAGTAGTGGGCACTGAGGCCCACTACATCCCTTAGAAAGGGGCAATAAATTTTATTCCACCCCTGCAGCCCCAGTACAAGGATTTGTCTCTACATCCAACTCCCTGCTGATGATTGGGCACCAGTATACACTGCAATCATGTTTTACCCCAATACATTGAAATTCGGATACCAAAAAATAAATAAAGAAAGAATTTTGATGGACAAAACAAGTGCAAAATAATTTTATTCAAAACAAATACAGTACGGTTTTGGAGTGATTTAAGCTAATATCAACAGCTGTTGAGACTGAAGGCAGTCAGCCAGGAATCTGGCTTGAAGCATATTGCATTTTGTAACATTAATTAATCAGTATCAAAATTTTAATCAGTACCACAGCTACAGTAGCATCTGACATTATATCAACATAATCTAGCAAAGCATCACAGAATACATGGCTGTTGGACTGAAAAACAGCCACTGACAGTGGTGCAGAGAAAGGCATGTCCCTCATCTCATACTGAGGATGTGAGACAGGCTGAGCTCATGAAATGGCTACTAAAAGTTATTACAAGCAATCATTTGACATCGAGGTGTCATAGACCTTTTGGTAAAGACAATTCAATTTGAAATTATCTATAGCTCCTTTCCCAGTAAGCTAGCATCACCATCTATGGTAGCAATGTGTTCATTGCAGTCTCAAGTCTGATAGCTTAAAACCTGACCTTCAGAAGGCATAAATGTTAATGCCTGATCAGTAATGTGAGACTGCAGTATATAGAATTTATTCTTAGAAGACATATTTATGGAAGGATTCAGGAAAATTAGTGCCGAGATAAAATGGAAAACTAAGTTTTTCAACAGGGTAAGAGAGGACTTCCCAGTTTCCTGTTTGTATGACAGTCTATCGTTTGGTGAGGTATTAACTGTTTATATATAAGGGTAAAATAAATAATGCATGTCATTATTAAACAATTTTAGAAAAAGATTTAGTTAAGTAACTACCTTACAGGATATTAGGGTAACTTCAGCAATGTGGCAGTCCATTACATCACCATGTATCTCGTTCTAGTATAGTGCTGTTTACTGTGTTGTGCCCTATACAGTGTATGGCATTGTGGGTAAAAACATTCTTATTCTAACCTAAAAACTCTCTGAACCGGTGATCCTGCACATGACTCCTGCATTACAATGGAATTAAGACCAGGCCAAGCTTCACTTTACTTTGTATATAGCAGTTTAAATATAGATTTAGGTACTGTATATATGTGACGCTCTTGATATGTGTCCTAGGCTGGATTTTTACCAAATTTATGATTCCTGTGTTCATGTTCATCACCTGTATTTTTAGGTTAATAATCCATTTAATGAGTCCATGTGCTGTCAGGTACTGTGCTTTGTGTTTGGTCCACAAATATTTATTTACTTGCTAGTCTGTTGGCCTTCCAGAATTATACCGTGTGTTTTTACTCTGCACAAGTCTGAGCAGTGGTTTATGAGCCTCCTGGTTTTTATTTATTTATTTTTTCAGAAAGGACGGACATAGCTTTGGATGAGGAGGGTTCAAAAGCTTTGTTGTTGTGTTCAAATATGAATACAGTATCTTTTGGACTGTCCCGTCTGTCATGGGGAAAATGGATCAGGTTTGAAAATCAGGCAGAGAGTATTGATGAAGTGATACGATTGTTGCAAGACAAAAAACATCCTTATATGATTCCTCTGATACTCAGTTGACATAACTGACATATGTACATTACATGAGACACGTACACATTGTCAAAATGACATAGGTCCCGTGGGTTTAACATTGGGGAAGCATATAAAAACCATACCGTTCTGATCACATGAGCTGACCCAAAATTAATATAAATTAATAAAATTCGAATAAATAAATTAATATTTTTATCATAGGGTGGCATAGTGGTGAGCGCGTCCGACTCACAGCAAAAAAGCCTGGGTTCGTGTCCCAGCACGGGTGTTTCTGTGTGTGGAGTTTTCATGTTCTTCCTGTGTTTGCGTGGGTTTCCTCTGGGTTCTTTGGTTTTCCCCCACAGTCCAAAAACATGCACAGTAGGCTAATTGGCCCTAGGCGTTCCCTATGTGTGAGTTTGATTGGTTATGTGTGTAGGCCCTGTGATGGTCTGGTAAGATGTCAAGGGTATACCCTGCCCTCACCCAGAGTTGGCTGAGATAGCACCAGCCTTCCCGCGACCCTAATTAGGATTAAGCGGCTTAGAAAATGAATAAATTGATGATTGTCATAAAACAGCTGTAGGACATCATAAGAAATGGATACAACATTGTAAAATGTCTAGATGTGAAGAAAATAAGATGTCTAAAACTCCATGAATAAAGATCTAAGATACCTGTTCTGCATCAGAAAATGCTGAGTTTTATATGACTCACGCAGAATTGACCTCGTAGTTTGTAAAATGTTATGTCTATGACCAGTTGCATATATGCTGTGCAACATCTGTAACAGGTGCTTTACTCTTGAAATATACGTGTTCTCCTTGGTGTAATCAATTATCCCATTCTCTTCAGTACACTGTGTGGTTTTCAGGTGATTTCTTTTGAAAGGAACATGAAGCTTAGTGTGATTTTTCAAATGTTTATGAAATCCTCACAAGTACAAGATGTACTCTGCGTTGCTGAAGTTGGGGAATTATAAAACCTTAGGTAGGAAAATGAGGAAAGTGTAGGCAGCCTGTGAAAATCCTAGGTATTTTTAAAGAAAAATGTCCTACAAAAAACATTGTGTAGGTCTCGGAGAAAAGTAATGAAAAATGTTTGCCTTCTTTATAGGACGTGTCATGCAGGAAACATTGAAGGTGATATCAAGGACACCATTATTGTGTACCGTTACTATGCACTCGTTATTACTAATAATAAGCTTGGCCCAAATGTTGATTCTGTAGCCGTTCAGTAATGACTAAGTTGAAAATCAGCTTCTTATAAAATCTCCTTGACAGGCTGATTGAGATGCAGTTTTCAATGTCTTCTCCAGTCTCTAATCAGCTGGGACATGAGCCGGGGGACATGCCAAGAATATCAGCACTTTATTGGGCACCACTATGCCACTTCACCCATTTCAGTGTCTGAATTATTATAATGGCAGAGGATTTTGGATCACCAGTTCAGATAGAACAGGATGGAGGAGGTTCAAATTTTTTTTTAATAGATATTGTCATGGCTTTCATGTAACAGCAAGCATATTTCAATCTGGAATGAGCAGTATAATAACGTTTCATTATTTTTATCGCTACTAACGAACATAAACAAGATGGCATAATTCCATACACCTTTTAATCCCCTTCCTGCCTTTATTCAGATTAAAGAGTAAATGACTACATGTCAGCTAAATGGATTAATCTGTTTCTAATAAATATTTCATGCAAAAATATGTATGCTGGCATTACTTCTTGATTACCAGTAAAGGGGATAAATAAATTTTTGAAATCAGATTTAGAACTGCTGGTGCTGGAGATGGAAAGTGTAATACTTATTTGTGATATCTTGATTTGTCTATTTAATTATGCATGCGGTACTAAAGTACTGGGATTTAATTAAAAAGGCTTCTTGTCAATGAATTAAGTGGTTAAGGTTGGAATGATTATCCAATATAAAGTTGTTTTCCTGTCAAAAATCATTTTGCAAAAATACAATGCAGGCTGAAAAAAAAGAGGGGATACACAGTCACACAATGGCATCACTGGCAAAATCCTTGAGATGACGTCATATAATGGAGTTTACATTTATAGTAAATTAATTGATTTTATTCACCCTACATCATTTAATAATCATTAATCATTAAACTTTTAAAATAGTCACTTTTTGATGAGGATTTTTATTGATTTATTTTTAAATGTGTATTCAATATTTGAGGGGTCGTGTATCCAAAGGGCCCAATGCGCCACTTTAGGTTGAAATGGTTTTTTTTTTTTTTTTTTTTTTTTAGCAGTAGTATCACCCTTCCTCTATTTAATGCACACGGTTGTATGGACTTTTTGGCACTGGAAGTATGGTTAAAAGTCTGATGTTCAAAGGTATGATTTTCGCCCCTATCTGGCCCAGAGTCATTTTGTCCATGACCATTGTCATATCCAAAGTTCTGAACATCCCTTTTGTCAGTGGAGCGTACCGGGTAAGTGTGTGAACTAACGTGCGGATCAGCGCATGTTGAGTGTGAGCCAATGAGAACATTGCTCCTCCACCCTATAAATTACTGTACATCCCCCCCCATCCTATACATCTTATACAAGCATTGTACAGCAATATGAGACTGAGAATAGCTCAGAAATAGCACCCAAATTTGGGCTTCTTGTTAAAATAGTAATAAAAGTATAATATATTTTCTTTAATAAAAATTTATTTCGATAATTTTTGGCTCAAAAAAATTGTTAGTCTTCATTAGCATATCTAGAACTATATTTCTGCCAAAAATGAAGGATGTAGCTCAATTATTAACCGAGATATGACTGATTGAAAAATATATATATATATATATATATATATATTGCCGAACTTTGAACGAGATTTCTAGTTGTTGTTTTTTTTTTTTTTTTATATGGCGCATTGGGCCATTTGGATGTGCGACCCCTCATTTATGAAAGTGGATGTTATCAGTTTCAAGTTATATTGATGCTTCAGGTGCAGCTCTTGGTGTGAAATTTGAATATGCAGTTTTTTAATTTTTAATTTGAGGTAACATGAATTTATGGCTGCGATCCATGCTCGAGAACAGCAGACTTCCTTAGTGTTGTCTGCCGGGTATATTATTGGAAGAAGCCAAGCCAGCAGAGGCAGTGTGATGCTCTGGGTAATGTTCTGTTGGAAATATTTGGTTTTCATATGAATGTTACTCTTACATGTACCACCTCCTTAAACATTGCTTCAGACCAACTACATCATGGCTTTAAGCGACGCAACAAAAATTGTTCGGGGATGGTTTGAGGACCATGTGAAAATGTTCAAGGTGTTGAATTGACCGCTAAATTTGCAAGATCTCAGCCTATTCATGTATATGTTGGACACAAAGGTCTGATCCGTTGAGACCCCACTTCACAACTTGGCCAATTTAAAAGATCTGCTGTTCCTTAAAGCTGTTTTAGTGCCAGATACCTCAGCACACTTTGTCTTAAAGAATGCATGCCTCCACAGGTCAGAACTGTTTTCTGTGCAACTGACAAGCTATTACCGTATTTTCCAGACTATAAGTCGCAGGTTTTTTTCATAGTTTGGCCAGGGGTGCGACTTGTACTCCAGTGCAACTTGTATGCTAAATTATTAGCACATTATTATATTTTTTTTACACAGGCAAATGCATTTTACATGTTGGAAATTTGCAAACCTGGCAACCGCAGTTCAGATTTATGGTTCAGGTTGATTCTTTTTAACACCTGGCGACCCAGGAAGCATTTAGTGCTGTTGTTTAGGGCTGAATTAGATTTCAAATGATCCGGAAAGACGGTGCATTTATTGTGAACGTTTTAAGTGGGAATATTAAAGACAGACTATTGAAAACATTAACAGGATTAAAAACAGAGGAGTTCAGTGGCAGCAAATTGCAGTGAGAGCAGATCACAGTGAACTTTCTCTCCATCGGCGTCCGAGACAGGTAAATAAGAGGCTAAATGGTAGTGCTAAGCCAAGTGACTCACGCAAGATATAAAGCATATCATAAACGGTTGAGTTTAAATTGAAATGAAGAGTCTGTTTTAACATGTTTGAGCTGACAGTCTAATGTTTCAGTGGCAGTATATGTTCCTGTGTGTAACTGTGTGTAAAGGTGAGCCTTTTTCCTGCCCTCTCTGTGTTAGGCAGAAACGCACTGTGAGTGTCTCACACACCAAGATTTTTGTTACGCCTCGTCTCGTCACGTCACGTCATGTTTTAGTCGCCAAAGATCCATTTTTAGTGCGGCATCGTCACGTTGTCATCAAAAAAAAGTTGCGTTAACAAAATCATTTAAACAATACTGCCCCCAAAATGTGATCTATACTCCAGTGCGACTTGTATGTGCTTTTTTTCTTTATTATGCCATTATTTGGATGATTCGACTCTGGAGCGACGTATAGGCCGGAAAATATGGTCAGCAAGTGGTTTTAATGATATGGCTGATCAGTGTATATCTGATCAGCATACAAGTATTGTATAACATCAATAATAATAACAATAATAATAATATAATACTAATAAAAGAACTTTGCTTCATTGGTTGGCCAATGCTTGGTACAAGTAAAAGTACTCAGTCATTTTGTTCATTATTTACCTTCAACTTTTGTAAATTCCCTGCAGAAACAGGCAACGTACTTTTGAACAGTTTTTCAGTGTGCCACACAAGGTGTCCTTGAATTATATAATCTGTATAATCTTTCACTGATGTATTTTGCTGTTTGAAGCCTGGGGGCCATCAACCCTATTAATTTTCCACAATATTTATTTAGCCCTTCATGTGTTGAAGGTGGGAATGCTGAGGTTATGTCCAAGTCGATTCTTATTTATTGATGTATATCTCCCTCTGTGTCTGTGTCTGGCAGATATGGTTTGTTTCAGAAGCAGTTGAACCTCCTGGAAGAGGCTGAAGGGGGCTTTGATCAGTTCACACGCAGCTATAAGACCTTCGGAGCACATCGCCTGCTGGACAACAGCCTTGTCTTTAAAGAGTGGGCTCCAGCTGCAGAGGCTCTGTTCCTCACTGGGGACTTCAGTATGTTTAAATTTTAATTTCCCCCCACCCCACCCACCCACCCCTACCCAAAGAACTGATGAAAAGCACATATAGTGCCTTGCAAAAGTATTCACTCCCCTTGGCTTTTTACCTGTTTGTTACATTACGACCTGTAATGAATTTTTTTAAATCTGAATTTTATGTGATGGATCTGCACAAAATAGTGTAAGTTGGTGATGTGAAATGAGAAAACTGTATACAAAAAAAGAATTTTTAAAAATAAAAATATGAAAATTGCCACGTGCATATATAGTCACCCCTTTGCTATAAAGCCCCTCAAACGTTCTAGTGCAACCAATTACCTTCAGATGTCACATAATTAGTGAAAAGAAGTCCACCTGTATCTAATGTAAGTGCCACATGATATGCCATATAAACACACCTTTTATGAAAGGCCCCAGAGGCATCACATCACGAACACCAAGGAACTCTCCAATCAAGTCACAGACAAAGTTGTTGAGAAGTACAGGTCAGGGTTGGGTTATAAAAAAAAAACAAAAACAAGTCTTTGATGATCCCTTGGAGCACCATCAAATCCATCATCTTCAGATGGAAACGAACATGGTATCACAACAAACCTGCCAAGAGATGGTCACCCACCAAAACTCGCAGATCGGGCAAGCAGGACTGTAATCAGAGATGCAGCTCGGAGACCAAAGGTAACCCTGATGGAGCTGCAGAGTTTCTCAGTGAAGACTAATGTATCTGTGCATGGGACCACAATAAACCGCACACTCCATAGAGCTGGGATTGATGGAAGAATGGCCATATAAAAGGTACTACTTGGTGTTATAAATAAGGAGGCATGTTTGAGTTTGCGAAAAGGCATGTGGGTGGCTCGCCAAATATATGGAGGAAGTTACTCTGGTCAGATGAGACAAAAAATAAACTTTTCGGCCACCAAGGAAAATGCTATGTCTGGCGCAAACCCATCACCCAAGAACCCAAGAACACCATCCCCCGAGTGAAACATGGTGGTGGAAGCATTATGTTTTTGGGGATGTTTTTCAGCAGCAGGGACTGGGAAACTCATCCAAGTCGAGGGAAAGATGGATGGTGTTAAATACTGGGATATTCTTGAGCAAAATCTGTTTCAGTCTGCCTGTAATTTGAGACTGGGACGGAGGTGCACCTTCCAGCAGGACAAGGTCCTGAAGGATACTGATAAAGCAACACTCAAGATGCTTAATGGGAAACATTTAAATGTGTTGGAATGGCCTAGTCAAAGCGCAGACCTCAATCGGATTGAGAATCTGTGGTCAGACTTGAAGATTGCTGTTCACAAGCGGAAACCATCCAACATGAAGGAGCTGGAGCAGTTTTGCTTCGAGGAATGGCCAAAAATCCCAGTGGCAAGATGTGGCAGGCTCATAGAAACTTATCCAAAGCTACTTGCAGCTGTAATTGCCACAAAAGGTGGCTCTACAAAGTACTGACTTTAGGGGGGTGAATAGTTATGCATGCTGAAGTTTTCTGTTATTTTGTTCTCTTGGTTGCCTCACCCAAAAAAAAAAAATTTTAAATCACATCTTCAAAGTTGTAGGCATGTTCTGTTAATGAAATGATGCAAACCTTCAAACAATCCAATTCCAGGTTATGAGGAAACAAAACATTGAAAAAATGCCAAGGGGGTCTAATACTTTAGTAAGGCACTGTAACACCAATGATTAGATCACTGAAAAGAAAAAAAAACTGTAAGGAGAAACTTGATTTTCAGTCAAAATGTCATCAGTGCTGAAACATCTTACTTAATTGGGTAATACAGTCAGGGTTATGTACTCATTTAAACAATTTTTTTAGTTTTTATCTTTTTTCCTCATTGGTTTCTTGATTTAAATTTATTGCATTTGGCAGACACCCTCTGGATGAGTACTTGAGGCACGGCCCTAACAGTGGCAGCTTGGTGATACTGGGTTTGACCACCAACCTTCATATTAGTAACCCAGAGCCTTAACTACTGAGCCGTCGCTGATTATTTGTCGTTATATTAATAAAGCAGCCCAAATATGTAACAGTTATTCACAGATGGTGAGGTGGATATCACTAAGTAGTTGTTGATGGTTATGCATGTTCTATTTCAGCACCGTTTGGAACTCATTCAAAAAATTTAAATATGATTTGCATGGCTTGTATTGTAGTTTATACAGTTATACAGTTGCACTGGTCACATGTGCTTCATCAGAGTGGTCCCACTCGCTCCTTTACTGCATCTTTTATTTCTTTCTTTTTTTTAATGTGAAGGCTATTGTTTTGTAGCTTTCATATTTTTTGGGATGCTCATTTTGTTGAATCATTAAAAGCGGCAAACTTTGTCTGCAGTATTCTGAGTTTGCAGGATAGATAATATCTATGATTATTCATTCAAAATATTTTCTTGTTCCTGATTGGTGGAAAACAATCAAATAACACCTTGTATTTTTTACAAGCCAAATTACCCATCAATGACATCACATACCGATAAGTTAAATATATTTTCAATGAATAGTATAACAATAATAAAATTCTGCTTTGGCCCACCAAACCTTATTTTGAATAATTCTTATCATATTTCATCATCTCAATAATTACTTATTATCCAGAGGTACTGAACTAATCATAGTGTGCCTTTCCTGGGTGTGTGTGTGTGTGTGTGTGTGTGTGTGTGT
>JAQNCB010000013.1:12424632-12442464 GCA_030068295.1 Euristhmus nudiceps
TCTCTCTCTCTCTCTCTCTCTCTCTCTCTCTCTCTCTCTCTCTCTCTCTCTCTCTCTCTCGCTCTCACTCTCTCTGTGTGTGCACACGTGCATCCATGCACACACGGGGCCATGGTATGCATGATGTCAGCGAATGTCCCCACAGAGATAGCAGTACAAGATGTACACACACACGCTCGCTCTCTCTGTGCATGCATGTCCGCGTGGCCTTCTGAGTTTCATTCGGCAAGTTGTGTCTTTTTATGTTTGCTTTAAGGGAACGGCATTTTTTTGAATGGTGGTGGGTAATTGTGTCTAGGCAGTAATAATGAAATTCGAAGCAGACTTGTAGACAAATACGTTGTTGTAGCTAGTAGCAATTTGCAGACCACATCTGGATGGTTCATTGCTATTCAATAAGAGAGCAGTGTTCATTCATCATTTGCAGAGAAGATTTTATTACTTTCAGCCATCTCCTCTACTCCACTGTAATCCTGACCTTGAGGCACATTATCGCTCAGTGGAGCTGCGGTAAGACTGCCGAGCAGGGGACCGCAGCAGGGAGATGAAAGCTAGCTCTATTGAAATCAAAGACACAACCAGATGCCTGTGTGTATTAGGCCTAAGAACGAGTACATGGAACGAATGGGAAGTAAGGATGAGAAGCGTACAGCCATGAAGCTGTGTGGGACTTGAGCTTCCAAACAGCATATAAAATATTGTTTTGCTTTCTCCACAAAATCGGTGATGTGAAGGTTTTTTTTTTTTCTCTCTCCTGAATGTTTTCCCTACAGATCTTAAAGGAATTCAAGGATGAAGACTGGAACATAGGCAACATCGTGTACACTCTGACCAACAGGCGCTACGGCGAGAAATGTATTGCGTATGCTGAGAGCCACGACCAGGTAGTGCCTCTGTAACCCCCATTCCCCAGACAGGGCTGAGAGGAGCAAATGTAATCAATGTGTTATTTAGGATGGAAATTGGTGTCACCATAGGTTGAGGGACTCTAGGGGAGAGGGCTGAATTAGAAACCAACATGTCTGCTTAATTTGTGCACTCGCACGATTTTCAAAAGTTTTTCTTTTTTCTGTTCATCATCACCATGAGACAACAGATACAGGTGTGCAGTGCCAGTATAACACTATAATATATATTTTGACTAAAACCATCACCTGGGGAGGGTCACATGTTACATGCAATACAAGATCCACAGCATTAAATATCAAGTACTAGATCTATGTAATACAGATTAAGTACAGCCTACAAATGGAGCTCCTGATGGATATCTTTAAGGATGTGTGTTCAAGGCTGCTGCTGTAAATGTACAGTGGTTCCTTTAAGGCTACACTAAATCAATTTTCTTGCATTGCCCGTCTATGGCCTGGATCGAAAGCAAGAAAGGTTTTCACCACCTTTTTGGTTTTCACAAGCTGATTACTGCAGTAATTCGTATCACCTGTATTTGAGTTTGATTATCCATTTAACAAGTTCATGTTTCTGTTCAGATTTCGTGTTTTGCTCGGCAAAGGTTTGTTGTTCTGTGCGAGCCTGAGCGGTGGTGAATGGGGCTCTTTTTTTTGTTTTGTTTTTTTTGGGGGGGGGTGTCACTTTTTGGGTTTGTTATTAATAAATCTGTCTGTCTCTTTATTGCTGTTCATCACAGTAAATAGCAACCAATCAGCATATACATTTGTGTGGCCAGAAAAAATAACTTTCTTCTGAAATTCATCAGTGAATAATTTGTTTATGAGAAACTTCCATAACCTTGAACTCTTATGCAACCTCCTTTTACACAACGGTGTGAACTAACTGTAACCAGGATAGCAAGAGATATTTGAGGCCTCAGCGCACAAGTGAGCCAGAGGACAAGTACATCAGAGTGTTTAGTCCAAGAAACAGATGCCTATCAGGTTGTTAATTCGCAACTTCACTAAATACTACCAACCTAACACCAGTCCCAACTTCAAAAGTGCAGAGGCGATTCCTGGAGTTGCAAAGAAAAAGCTAGATCTAAGACCAGTCAGTGAAAGGAAAAGATAAGGTTGGCAACAGGACACTGGTCAGAGGAAGATTGTGACCCAAACATTATAATCTTAGACTCATCTATCTAGAGCACTTTCCCCAAAGGAACATTTGTAATGCATAAAGTAAAGGAAAGTATGTTGAGGAAGGGCTTGGTGGGGGACATGTGATGGTCTGGGGATGCTTCAGTTATGGTAACATGGGAGAGTATTACAGGGTAAAAGGGATCCTGAGCAAGGAAAGCAATCACTCCATTTTTTAACAACACGCCATACTCTGTGGATAGAACTTGATTTGGTCCTCCTTTTTACCTACAGAAGAATAATGACCCAAAACACTCCAAACTCTATAAAAAGTTTTAAAAGAAGAAGCAGTCAGCTGGTATTTTGTCAGTAATGGAGTGGCCAGAACAATCACTGGATCTCAACCTAATCGAGTTGTTGGGGGAGCAGCATGACCGTATGGTATCAAGCCAGTCCAACCTGTGGAAGGTGCTTCAGGAAGCATGTGTAGAAATGCCTCCATCTTACTTCAACAAACTTACAGCTATAATGGAAAAGGTCTGCAAGACTGTTATAGCAGCAAATGGAGGATTTTCAGACAAAATTAAAGTTTGAAGAACAAAATTATTTTTCAAGTAAAACATTATTTTAACTTTGTTGATGTGTGTGTGTGTGTGTGTGTGTGTGTGTGTGTGTGTGTGTGTGTGTGTGTGTGTCTAAAAATGAGAAATGAGCAATGGTGTATAATTTCTAGATGTGCAAATTTGTAATAAGCAGTGTGTTCTAGCGTAAAGGTGCATATTTGTAATAAGCAGAATTAGTATATATTGTAATCCCTGAAAATGTTCTTCATGCAGCTGTTTCATTCTTGTTTATTGGCAAAGCCCGATAATACTGATTGCTGCTGCTCAATATGCATTACCTCAGTGAATATGAGCTAAAACTTGCATTAGTGAGGCGCTCTCCAAATTTGCATATCCAACTTCTTTTTTTGTTAATTATGTATTTTGCTTGTTGGATAATTTGTTTTTCATTTTTTTTTCATTTTTGTAAGGTCCCAAGCTTACTGCATGCCAGGGGTATTGGGGAAGGGAAGGCTTATCTTTCCCCTGTAGCACATAGGAAGGTGTCCTGCCATGTCTTTTTAAGCTGCCAGTCTCACAGCGTTGAGGAATGTCTCCGAGGATGGCACTATCTTCTCAGCTGGCTACATGAGTCCATGACCACCTGAGCTTAGTGTAGGAACACAGATGTTCCCTGAGGCTCAGAGCCAATCAGAGCTTTGCTTTGCACTGACCGTGTACCCTTTTGTATCCTCGAGTCTCAGAGCACATCTCTGCTTTGTAGTCAGTATTTTTCACAAGTCTGCCACTCAGGGACTCACTGCCTCTGTTTTCAAGTTATCATCTTCAGACATATTGAAGGCTTAAACTAAATGTGAGTTGCCCCCCCCCCCCCCCACCCACCCACTCATTTTTAGTGCTGATCACTGTCAAGAGCTTTCGATGTAACAGAACATCAACATCTTTATTAGTATGTCAAGCTTAGAGGCTAATTTGAGAAAACGTAGTCGAACTCAAACTCTACTACAGTATGGGAATGAACAGTAGCACGTCCCAGCAATAGTGTTTGACTTAGTTTGTTGAAGAGCAAAAATTTCAATGCCCATGTAACATAATTTTGGGGTTCTGGAGACTGAAGAAACATGGAGGAGCAGGTGGCAGCACACAACTTTAAAACACACATGAAGCTCTGTTCGAAATCACGAAGTCTACTTGCTCAGTAGTTAGCAGCTTCCCTGGAAGCACACAAGACTCACCCATAAATACACTGCTGTTACTTAGACAAATGTGAGACTCATCACATGTACCTGCTGATTCTGCCTGATTCTTCTCCGTCTTCAGCTGATGCTCGATCACGTCCTCGTGGCTACAGCTCATCACTAATCGTGTTGTTAATTAGGAACACGGTAGCCCTGGCACTGTTCACGTCAAGTTTATTTTAATTTTTTTTTTGTTATTGTTATTAGGGACAAATTGTGAGCAAATGGATTTGTTCGGACTTTGTGGGAATTTTCCAAATGGGAGAAAATTGAGGATTTAAGCTTGATGATGGTGAATAATTTAATCATTTCAACCGGAATTGTTTCAAGTGTTTTATTAGGCTGGCTTCAAATACAAGGTTACACTTTTTGAATAAACTGCTTCATACATTTCCCCACCTTGTAGCAAGAAACCAATTTCTTATTCCTCCCTCATAGCAACTTGTCATGTGTTTACACGTACTCATGATCTAATCCTTTTTATCAGATTTTATCCAAGCCCATCTGACTGCTTAGCCTGACAGCAGGTTCAGTGCAAACTTTGTATCCTAGGATCCAGGCCTAGCTTCAGTGACGAGGGACATGGATAAGCCGGATTTATAATCATTTGATAATCACAGCTAATGTACCGCAGTGTGTTTGGTTCTCATCATCATTCTGTGCCTTTTGACAGGCTCTGGTAGGAGACAAGAGCCTGGCCTTCTGGCTGATGGATAAAGACATGTACACCAACATGAGTGCCTTAATTCCCATGAACCCTGTCATTGATCGGGGCATTCAGCTGCATAAGATGATCCGGCTCCTGACACATGCTCTGGGAGGGGAGGGCTACCTTAACTTCATAGGTGAGGCATTCTGTAGCTGGCTTCAATAAACAGGGTTTTCTGTCTTTTTCTCTCTTTTCTTTTTTCTTTCCCTATTTTTTTCCCTCTCTTTCAACGTTTCACATTGGCTTCCTGTCCTCCCCATTTTTTTCCCTTTCTTGTCAGTTTTTTTAAATCAGATTATTAAGTTTAATTTCTGACTTGATGCACAATGTAATGAATATGATTTTGCTTTTTCAGTCTTTTTTATCAGTGTGTCTTCAAAGTAAAGTGGTGCCAGTGATTTCTGTCAGTATCAACTTCAGCACCTAACTGTAATGAACAAAAGGGGATTGAAATCCACAATCAGCAGTTGAAGTATCTTACTGCACTGAGTTTTGTTGGATACATTAACACAGCATTTGTATGATTTCCCACTCTCTCTCTCTCTCTTTTTTTTTTTTTATTCATTTTGCTTAAGATTTTGTCAGAGTAATTTACACAGCAACAGAGACAGAGACTCAGTGTCTTGCTTTATGTGCATCACCAGTGCCTATTAATTACAAGTTTCATTGATTCTCCTATTTACATTTCAAAGTCCATTTCAGCACGTAAAGACTCGACTGCTGTATTTTAGATTCATTTTCCCTATTATCAGTATGCATTAAAGTATTGCTTAAAATTTTATACAGCATACACATGTTCTGCATGACTGTGCTTCTCGGTGCAGTTTCAAATTTGCATTACAATCACCTCCAAGCTTTATGCTATATACTGTAGAAATCTTAGCTAAGGATAGATGACCGTCTCTCTACTATCTTTTCATATAGGAATTAGACATATTTTATACATTCTTGCATGGTGTTCTAGCCCCACCTACTGATCAGGTGAACGGCCCATTGGTCAGACTTTTTAGTAACTTTCTTATTCCTTTGCTCTCTTCATAGTTTAACTGATTTTCACTTCAGAATCAAAAGACTACATAGCAGGAATTTGTACAATATTTAGGCAAAGGGTCAACTGAAATTCATGAAATGAAGTCAGACCTGCTGTATGAGTTACAATGTGGAGACAGCTACATGTAGGAACATACAAGTTGATTTTAGGTAGTCCTGATTATTTACCCTCTATTTTCCCCAATGCAGTACCCTCCAAAAAACTTGACTTCTGAAGTTGGCTTTCTTGCTAGAGAGAGCCTTAAATTGCAGTCTTTTTAGATTCTATGTCTTCTGATTCTGTCCAGGAAAGTAGAAAGGACACCAGAAACCCTTTGCATTACGACTGTGCTTGATCACAGTGTACTTAATCAGTATTGCACAAGAAAGTACTGTTCTACTGAATACTAGTAACCCATAGGCTAAATGCCATGGTAATCACATCTGTGTCAATATACATTACAAACAATAACAAATGTGATATGTGTTTGTACAAAATAAATCAAGAGTCTGACATTTCAGACCCAGTATTGCAAAGTATTTTGTTTATTTTTGGCATCATTGGAAAGAGCCTCCCAAAAATTCTAGTGCAGGATAGAGCATGGAGTGTTACCAGGCAAAGCACAGATTGGCTGACAGCCCAGAGTAAGTCAAGTAATGATCAAACTGTAACAAAGTAGAATTAAAATTTTATGTCACAAGTATGGGCAAGTGGTTCGATACAAATACTGACATGTCCCAGTACTATTATACTCCGTTTCCTTGGAACGGCCTTTAACCAATCATATTTGTGAAACTAACCATTATAGTGGGGTTCCCAAGCACAGAACCATAATCATGGAACATGGCATGGATGGGTGTTCAGTGTCCCATCCAGTGTCTGTATGTGCCCACCGCATGTAACGCAATAAGACTATTGCATTATTAAAGTGATATTGATTGGCCATTATGTATCACCCGCTTGCCTGACAGGCAGCATAAAAAAATAAATAAATAAACCTGATTTATTTTAAATAACAACATTTGTATCCCAAAAATAGAGGCTCATAGATCTCAACTCAGAATCACACAGAGTAAAAAGCACCCAGGCTAACAGACAAGCTTATAGGCAGGAGGCATACAAAGTTGCAGGTAAATAAATGTCTGTGAAGCAAATGTTAAAATCCGAAGTTTGACCGAACATTAACTAACAAAACAGGTGAAACAAATGAAAGCTGAAGGAAGGCGGCATTAAAAAAAAAAAAAAAAAAAGACTCCAGATTTAGGTAGTGCCTATATCTGTATATTATGATTAAGGATTTTGCTCTGAAGGCAAAGTGGATATCTTTGTTTGAAGAGACTATTTATTTCAGTGTCATCCACTTAGCCTGAAGCATATGATTTAGTACTGTATATACTACAAAGGAACATAAAAAGCAAATAAAACTTATTTTTTTTCTATTTTAACTATTACAAAGGCAGGGTAGTTGAGCCCCACTGTGATCTAAATAGCAAGCTAAAGGAAAAGCAAAATATTTATTTATTTATTTATTTATTTATTTTTATTAGTTTAGTGTTCGCATATTACATTACCATGAGAGAGGCAGGCCAGAGAGCAAAGTGAACACCGGGCAGAGGTAAACATTGTGTAGTTAACATGTTTTAAGTCATTCAGAGATTTAATATATACATAAGGAACTGGAAGTAAACTGAATTTTTCTCTATTGAAATAAAGTCAAATTCTGTAATTGTTTTATTATTCATTCAAAATGTTTTCAAAGTAAACAGTGACGTTAGTGTGTTGCCTGTGCCGGTTGTGTGAAAATTATTTAACTTATCCGATGACAACCATGGTATGGTATATACTAGTGCATCTCAATAAATTAGAATATCACACAAAGTGTGATTTATTTCGTAATTCAGTTCGTTAATTAAACTCTGTATTATATAGATTCATATATAATAGCATATCATATAGCACAGGCTGATATATTTTAAGTGTTGATTTCTTTAATTTTGATGATTATAACTTGGAGCTAATGAAAACCCAAAATCCGGTATCTCAGAAAATTAGTATATTGTGAACAAGTTCAATACTGGAGATTAATAGTGTTGGACCTGCAAAGGTTTCCTGGGCCTTTAAATGACCTGTCAGTCTGGATTATTAGACCCACAATGATGGGGAAGACTGTGGACTTGACGGTTTTCCAGAAGATGATCAGTGACTCCCTGCACACGGAGAGTAAGACACAAAAAGGTCATTGCTAAAGAAGCTGTCTGTTCACAGAGTGCTGCATCCAGGCACATTAATGGAAAGTGGAGTGGAAGGAAAAACTGTGGTGGAAAATGGTGTACAAGCATCAGAGATAACCGCTGCCTTGTGAGGATTGTGGAACGAAACCTGTTCAAGAATTTGGGGGAGATTCACAAGGAGTGGACGACTGCTGGATACAATGCATCAAGCCACTCTCGAACCAAAGACAATGCCAGAGGCGCCTTACCCGGGCTAAGGACAAAAAGAACTGGACTGTTGCTCAGTGGTCAAAAGTTCTTTTTTCATATGAGAGTAAATTTTGCATTTCTTTTGGAAATCAAGGTCCCAGAGTCTGGAGGAAGAGACGAGAGACACAGACCCCAAGTTGTTTTGAGATCCAGTGTCAAGTTTCCCCAGTCAGTGGTGCTTTGGGGAGCCAAGCCATGTCATCTGCTGATGTTGGTCCACTGTGTTTTTTTCAGGTTGAAGGTCAGCGCAGCCGTCTCACAGGAAGTTTTAGTGCACTCCGTGCGTCCTTCTGCTGACCAGATTTATTGAGATGCTGATTTCATTTTCTAGCATAACCTGGTACCTGCCCACACTGACAAAAGTACCAATTCCTGGTTGAAGGACCATGGTATCCCTGTGATTGGCCAGGAAACCCACCTGACCTAAACCCCAGAGAGAATCTGTGGTATTGTGAAGAGGAAGAAGCGAGGATCCAGATCCAACAATGCAGAAGAGTTGAAGGCCGCTATCAGAGCAACCTGATCTTCCATAACGCTTCAGCACACAGGGCCACAGACTTACTGCCTCCATACCATGTCACATTGTGACAGTAATTTATGTAAAGGGAGCTCCAACCACGTATTGAGTGGTAAACATGTTCATACTTTTAAGTATTCCAACATTTTGGTGTTAAAAATGCTTTTTTTTTTTATTTATTTGTCTCAAGGAGTATTCTAATTTTCTGAGATACTGAATTTTGGGTTTTTGTCAGCTTTAAGTTATAATAATAAAAAATTAAAGAAATAAACACTTGAAATATATCAGTCTGTGTATAATGAATCTATATCATATACAAAGCTTCACTTTTTGAATAGAGATATGAAATAAATTAAATGCTGGGTGATATTCTAATTTATTGAGATGCACTAGTACTAATGTATAATGTACAACCTTTAGTTTCATTTACTAATTTGTTCGAGCTGTATTCTGAGAGTACTGTCATGTCCCAATAAGAGCACTGAAACGTTTGACTCTGCATCACTCTTTGTCATTCAGAATGTTTACTGTAGCAGCAGTATCAGCAGACATGGAAAATGATACTTTTCAGTAATATACAATAACTTTCAATTCAAATATGAAAGCTCTTCAGAAGAGGTAAAAAGGGAATCTAATTTTACCAAAAGGACCTTTAGCATCAGTGTACAAATCAACATGAAGTAGATAGCTGACATGCTATAAAATGAGGTTTCTTTGGAATCCATTTCCACTTGAGGAGAAAAAGTAAATGAAGCATTTGGCCATATTGTTCTCTAAATATTGTCTACTCGTTATGATATTAATGTTTTGTTTATAGAACTGTAGTTCACTTCAGGTTGTACTATTATCCTGAAGATAAGTATGCTGTGATTAGTTACGGTTTATGTAACATTTTTGTGCAAATGAACACCCTTTTAGAACAGCTCTGACTGGTATTATTACACGGCTCATTTAAATGGCCAATTCTGACTGGTCAACTATAGTAAATTGTTATTTCTTTATAGCAGACCATTGCTAAATATAACAGACTGTTGCTGAGGAGTGTGTCATTAGCATAAGCAATAAAATAATTTTTAAATCAATATTTTGAAAGTAGCCATGTAATAAGCTGGGTAATGTGCTACAAGCTGGTTATTATTGGAAAAAAAAAAAAAAAAATCTCTTTAAGGGTCATGCCAGACCCATTTGTTGTGTCCCTATTCACCTTGTCAGGGTGATAATTACTGGCTCATTATACATTTTCATTTACTTAACATGCATGATAAGCTTATAAGACGTCAGCAAGCTTTTCATCAACTCACCATGTTATCAACATAGCATGAAATATTGCAGTTGCATCACACAAGTAGTCCTCATCCTGGGGTCCAGACACGTTCGATCGAGACCCGAGTGTGTCTGTGGTGCTCATTATCAGCCTTCTTCCATTGATTGCTAATTTTCTGATAAAGAAAGTACACATTGATTTCAAAGCTACTACATTGTAAAACACTTTTAATTCTTTTCACTGTGCACATTACAGAAATGTACAACAGAGCAGTTGGCAGTGAAGAGCAGGTATGGGGGGCAGTAAATACAGGATGGGATGTCATGTCAATGAATCGATGTGTGAGGAGTCATTTAACCAGTGCAAAGCAAGAACAAATTGTTTGAGCAAGCAAATCAATTTAAGCTACTCTCACCTTGCTGAAACCCATCTGTTTATTCTCTGGCAAACAGAGGAGCCTTGTGAACTAAAAGATCCATTTCGAAGTAGCACCCATCTTTGTACACAGAAACGGATAAGCACTGTAACAGAAGTGTGAGCTGCTAAATATGACCTCCCTCACACTTGGGGAGCCAACGATCAAATAGTTCAGTAGTAGTTCAAACAGTGGCCAAACAGAAAGAGTTTATGTCTGACAACAGAAACTTTTCAGATCATCTTTAAGGCCCAATCATTTGGGAAATTCTTTGAAATCTGTCAGTGATGATCTGATTGGCAACCGTTTTTGACTGTCTTCTTTGTAGTTGGTGACCATATCACTAACTATCCCCAACCATGATCACAGACATGGTTGCAGGCAGTCATGGTCTCAGACTGTCAGCAATATAATCGCAGATAGTTGCCGATGGTCACAGATTAGTAGATTTTCTTGTCATTGTCCAACATTTGGAAAGAGGTTTCAAAAAACAGGACTATTGTCAACAAAGATGGACTCCTATCTGACAGTCAGCAATATGGGTGACGATATCCATCATAGACCTCTCTTGCTCTCTCCAGACCTAAAATTTCATTGAATCTTGGGCATCATTGGGTGTTATCGCCCAAATAAGATTGGGGCTTTACAGTCAGACTGGCAAATGCTTCGAAATATGATCAGAGGTTTTTGGTAAGTTTTGTTGTTGAATATACTTTTGTCAGTCCTGTATGTGTGAACAACATTTATGTGAAGCAGTCTGAGGCAAAATTTACTAGATGTTGTTGTGATGGACATTCCATGAATTGTATGTTCCTTTTGTTTGCGCAAATTGTGGCTTACAGTCTGGGAATAATGTACATCTCTTTTGGGAGAGAACAATATATGATCTTAAGTAGCTTAGGTTCTAATGGTGGAGGTTGGTGGAGCGTCTTTTTAATTAGAATCAGTGTTTATATGGTATTTTCTTTCTTTTAGCTTTTACTTACGATATTCTCTATCCCCACCCCCCCCCTCTCTCTATCTCTATCTCTCTCTCTCTCTCTCTCTCTCTCTCTCTCTCTCTCTCACTCACACACACACACACCAGTCAACTTGTCCTTTGCATTTCACCCATCTTTACACGCCAGTAGTAAGCGCACAACCACTAGGCACAGGAGCAGTGGGCAGAAAACCTGTGCCTGGGGGTCAGTTGAGGTTAATTGCCTTGCCTAAGGACACTTCAGCTGTGGGTGTTTTCCTGCCAGTCCTGCAAATCGAACCGGCAACCTTTCGGTCACAAGCCCGATTCTGTCACCTTTAGGCCACGACTGCACATACTGAGATATGTGCAAATAAGATTGCAATTTTCTTCTGGAAATCCTGTTCTTCTCTGAATGATGGGTATAGCAGAATAGTCAAACTGGAGCGTGTGGAAGGGTTTACAGGCTTCCACAGATGCACAAGAGATTATGCAGGTTTGCCACTGACAAACCGACCATTAGTTTAGGTCTTTGTTTATCCTTTTTTTTACACTTTACTGTGCTGTGCAATCATCATTCCAATTTCATCCCAAACACCGGTTTTATTTTTAAAATGTATTTATTTATTTATCTTTTCATTCCAGCCTTGGCAAACCATTTCTTTGTGGCTCTTGCTTTATGCACAGGGGCATTGTCATGTTGGAGCAAGTTTGGGTTTGTTTTCATTGCACTGAAGGGAAACAGCATAAGGACGTCCTACCCGATTGCGTGCCCCAATTGTTGGGGCAGTAGTTTAATTAAGGCCCACATATGGATGCCTAGGTGTCCACATACTTATGGTCACGGTGTGTTGGCTTTCATCCGATTCTGGCAGTACATGTCAGTATTCTGCTTTTCACATGATGCATCTGCATGACTTGCAGAATAAAGATTTCAGATTATAGAACAAGCATTTCTTAATTTATATTCTTTCTCACTTTAGATTATACATTTATGCATCACCTGTAGGTGAATATCGTTGCATGCATCTGTAACGCTCCACCAAACCTGGTCTTATTTTAGTATGCATTGTGCTTGGCATATTTAATTCTGTGGAGGTCTTGTGGTTGAGTCTGTCAGTCAAATACTTATGTAGGATTTTAAATGCAGGTTTGGAGAAGTGTATTTTTTTTAATAACTATTTTTGATGTGTTTAGTCCCCTCATGTTCTCTTAATTGTGCAGCAATTTTCTTGTTAATTAAAATTTGTAGTACCTTCCTCGTCAGGAAATCACTTTACAATTACAGTAGAGTGTTTGCTGGAGTATCATTAGGTATGCTGCTAAACATTATATTGGTCTAACGAAGTGTACACTGAAAAAGAGAAGGTTTTTCTTCGAGGGAATAAAATAAAAATGTTGCTAATGTTGTAAGAAGTACGACAACAACTACAACGTATTAGCATATACATGCAGATTAAAGGAGACAGATCCAGAGTGTGTCTAGCACTGTGCGCACGACCACACTAGTACCCTCGCGTCACTCCCCCGGCTGTGCACACACCCGACTGAACAGCGTGTGGTGCATTTTAATTAATTCTCTTGAATAATCATCTTTGCAAAGTGAGTGTGCAGATATGAGGAGAGAAAAGTTTCATCTTTGTCTACTTAACTGAGTTTTTGAAGAGTAATTCATTATTTTGATACCGTTTAGTTTTGGTGAGTGAAAATGGGTCATTTATATTTGAGTTTTGATGAAGAGATTTTTCTGAAACATGACTGACTGTACAAGTTTATTGGGCCAGTTGCATGTTAGGGCTAATCAACCTGCTGTATACTGCTAACTGAGATCTATTTTTTGAATAACATCACATCGGGGCAGAATGTAGAGTGTTTTTACATTTAGTACTTTTATGTTGTCGTTGTTAAACCCGGAATAAGGGGCGTCCATAAAACTTGATTTATACTTCTAGCCAAACAGACTGCTGAAGCCTCAGCCTACTAAATATCTGAAATAACTTCCATAAAAGTCACCCTTCGACTCTAAAGTGGCATATCTGGCAGCCATCCTCAGCAGTGATGGGCGGATGGTGGAAACTGGTGCTTCAGACCTTCTTCTCAATCACAGAAATGTACTGAGTAGCAGAGATAAACAGTACATTGATTTATTTTCTATAAGCTCTATATTGTTTTGATTTCTAAAGTGACCTTGGGATTGTGAAACTGCTACAGCAGTGTAATTTATTAAAGGAATAAAGACGCAGTAAAAGGGTTATATAATTGACAGCTGGGGTCCTCCTGCTTTTTAAAGAAATGATGAATGCTCAGAAGTTGCTGAAGTTTGTTTCAGAGGCACTTCTCAGAACTACTTCAAGTGAAGCATAAACCAGGCATAAGAGGGAGCATTCTGGGACTCTGAATCAGTAATGGATCAGAAAACAGACTCCGTACGGAATCTAGCACTTGAACACGGACATAAATTGCCTCAAATCAGTCTGCCTTCATGTCTGTGATGTTTCAAACAACCAGCAATTTACTTGCAGAGTCTCACCTTATTTAGAGATGCCATTGAGGTGCTGGCTGATATGCACAGTCCTGATTAGTATCAGACTAAAAATGTGTTGCATGAACTCCGCCATAAATATTTACATCAAGAATGTTATTAATAAACGCCAAAATAATCATCGAACATGTCCGCACAAGTAATAAGAGGGAAAAACTTGTAAATCTTAGATAAGCCAAAAGCTGTGGCATTGCAGTCTATGTCGAGGATAGTTTTCAGTCTGTCGAATCCAAAAAGCACAGATGCATGCTGGGAGAATTCTTTAGACCTACTTTGACTTTCAAGTCGTTCACCTTCACTGAGCAAACACTGGCCTCTAACCATGCTTTCTGCCTTCAACTGAAAAAGTACATTACTAAAGTTTCCTCCGTCTCTGAGAGTTACTCTGTGGGATTTATGGGGATCTTGGCAGACTTTGTGCTACATCACAAAATAGCATGTTAAAGGTTTTTCCTTCCTTTGAAGCAGGATTGTCGATAAATTCCTGGAATGATTTTTAGATGTGAAAGTCTTAACCTGAAGCTAGAGCCACCCATGCATCTATACAATATGTGAAATTTTGGATTTAGATTAAACTACAAAATATATTCACATATAAAGCAGTCAGCCAAAGGACAGTTTTTTCAAAGTGTGTGTGTGTGTATCTGGAAATGGGTATGACTTAAACTAGAATGGCTTTTTTTTTTTTTTGCCTCTACTTAAAAACAGACTTTTATAGTAAAAAAAAATCACCTGAATTTTTTTATGTCTTTGTCTGTTCATTTTATTGTGAGTAAAATCCATAGATTATTTGATTTGGAATTTCAAGGTCAAAGGTGAAAGTCAGAGCAAGGTCACAAGGTTTTGTAGATAAAGCACTTCAGAGCAACTCCTAATCGACATGCTGTGACTGTGAAGCAACAACAGAAAACCATATATGGCCTTTTGAATGAGACAATTACATTTTGACCTTGTGTTGCTTTGAGAAAGTTAAATGAAGGTCAGAAAACTTTTCGCAGTGACAACTTTAAAACGGGTGCCATCTGTCATTATGGAACACTAATCTAAAAATCCACAGATGGTTGCCAATGAGACAATTATATTTGCTTTGAAAGGTCAAACCTCAGCCATCTTCGAAATCCTTCAGACTAAGGGGCTCTTTTGTTTTGTTTTGTTTTGTTTTTCAGTAATTTGATCATGTCCATGTACTATAGGATATACCGTAAGATAAGCACATAGGCTTTTAAAGCCATTGCCCATATAAAGCCCATTTAATACATTATTCATGCTGTATGGCTAAAGGTACCTTGCACTCTGAGTGTCCCTTTATTTATTTTTTTAATTGAAGAGAAATAAATAATATCTCTTCCACTGCACCCCCAGAATCACGAAGAGACCCAGGTGCGGGGCGAGGGGGACAGAGGTAGAAATGTTGGTATTTTCAGCATGGAGTAAATAACAGTTGTAAATGCTTCACACAAGGTGGTCTTTGTTTCTCCCATGAGCTTTATATACGAGTGCTCGCTCACGCCCGTATGAAAGTAACAACCTTCTGTTCATGCAACTTTATTGTTTTATTCGGCAGAATTCTTGTCCCAATACACACTTCTAGTCTCTACTAGATTCCCTGTGAACCTTTCCGGCAGGCATTAAAAAAAGTTAAACAACAACAACAACAAAAGAAGCAGAACACACCCTGGGTATATCAGTTATTCTATTGATTTCGATACGTTGTCTGTTTATATAGAATAATGTATTTGTATTCAGCACCAACCTTAGTGAGCATGATGATGGACCGCCATTCCATCAAGCTTATGTTTCTGTCTTTCATCCCGAGTTCTCAGGTTAACCTATGGATCCACCAGAACCCTGGCCAGGATAAAGTCATTACTGAAGGAAATTCTTATCCCATATGAGTTAGCGTACTGTTGGTGTTGCGTCTATTCCATTTCAACAAAGACGTAAGGAAGTTTTTTGAACAAAAGTGTGAGAGAGAGGAAAAAGTTCCTCCCAGGATAGACTATGTAATCAGATGGAGGGAACGGCGAATAACGAGTGGAGATGCCTAAGCAAGGTTTACGTTCTGCTTTGCGCCAGCAACATGGTGGGATGTGCACCATCCTCTGAGGTGTTGTGCCTGCTGCAACTGTTATTGTTCATGTTCTCTGCTTATCACTTCTTCATTTCCATATTTTAGGATTTCAAATCATGTCTGTACCCTGGGATTAAGAATTGTCTCTCTAGTAGTCAGAGACGCTTGCTTTTCTTTCTTAGTTCCTGCCCCCTGACTCTTCCATATTCTTTCCGTCTCAATTCCTATTTTTTTCCTGCCTTTCTGTTGCTTATTCACCCTTATTCACTGTTGCATTCTCTCGTTCAGTGGTGACAGATTTTCAACTCGCTAATTCATGAACATGCGTAACAATGCATGAGTAATGCACAGTTCGCTTATTGTTTGATGCTTCTTTAACAGCTCGCTAATGTATTTCATTAGAAAGCACTGTCACTCCCCTGTCCGTTCTGCTCCGTCTGGTCACTCGCTTTCATTGCTCTCTCCTTCTCCCACCACTCTATCGCTCTGAATAAACAACACACTTCATCACCATTGTTTTGCTCCCATTCTCTCGATCGTCAGAGCTCCTCCTCGCCCCCTCAGAATTCAATTACCCGACTGTTGTTTTATGATGTTGTCTTGTCAGCTGATGACGGATTCATTATCTCATCACACTGCTCGACAAGCCTGTCGCCTCACACTTTCTCTTTCGCTTTTATTCCTCTCTTCACGTTCCGGGTGAAAATGTATTCCTATCCTCCTCTGCAGCCCTCCCCTGCGATCTCCTCCTCGCTTTCTCTCCACTGTCATCTTCTCCAAGGCCAGTGCTAGAAAGGTCTATTACCCACAGCGGTGGAACCAGGATTTCAGTGTAAATGCAGTTAGGCATTTCTAACGACGATAGCTGTGACCTTGAAATGGAGCAGACAAAATTATGACAGTCATGGATAAAATCCCAAAATCACCTAATAAGAGGATGCTAAACTTTTAAAATGCCATTTGAATTTGCCTTTCAGTTTACAGCCTAGTTATAAAGCTCCAGCATCCATTGCTGTTATTGCACTTGTACTTTTTTGCAATAGTGGAATAAAAGTGTCTCAGAAGACAATCTGTTTTCTCTCTCTCTCGCTCTCTCTTTCTCGCGCGCGCGCGCACTCTCTCTCTCTCTCTCTTTCTCTTTCTAGACCTTCCCCCATTTTCCATTCAAGGTCACCTTTCATAGTACATTATCTTCTTTTCATACTTTTCTATTTTTTTTAATATCATGTGCTTGTACTTCCCTTATTTTTTGAAACACAAACCACTGAATTAATTAAGCATTTTTTTTCGATGATAAATAATTGTGTAATGCTAAAAGCACAGATTCAGATGATACGCACATCCTTCTTCTTTGATTTATAATGAATACACCCTGAGTCAGTAGCTTTGAAGTTGTTGGTTAGAGGGAAAAAAAGGTCTTTTGTGGCGAGGTGCTGTGAGTCACATTTCCTAAATTATCGCTTTATGTGCATGGGTAAGCCTTTTTACAGCAACATTTGGCTTGGCTTTGAGGTCTAGCAGACCATTTATTAATTTATATGTATTTTATGCTGATTTGGCAATAATTTAGGTTGAGATGACAAAAGGCTAGTTTCCCATGTATACCACACAAATTCTTGCCTTAATTACTGTTTGGGGTTCTAGTGATTTCATATGCTGGTTCATTTGGTATTTGGGATCCTTACTGTTTTTGTATTTTATATCTGTTTCGATTGTATTATAGGTCGTCTAGAGGTGTGATGTGTGACAAAAGAGTATGAGCAAGAATGAAAGGAAAGATGTACATGAGGGTGGTGAGACCAGTGATGTTGTACGGTTTAGAGACAGTGGCACTGAGGAAAAGACAGAGCTGGAGGCAGAGCTGGAGGTTGCAGAGATGAAGATGCTGAGGTTATTGAGGAATGAGTACATCAGAGGGACAGCACATGTTGGATGTATTGGAGACTGAGATGGTTTGGACATGTACAGAGGAGGGATAGTGAATATATTGGTAGAAAGATGCTGAGGTTGGAACTGCC
>JAQNCB010000013.1:12527709-12538811 GCA_030068295.1 Euristhmus nudiceps
ATTTTAAAAGATGACCCCCCCCCCCCCCAAAAAAAAAAAAAAAGTAAATTAAATATGTAATGATTTTCAATGGAGTTTTCTGGGTTTATTTGGAAACCTGTTTGTTTAAGGTTATGGACTATGGCTTGCTAAACAAGTTCTAGGGTTCATCATGTACATGTTATAAATTGTAACCTGTCTGCTAATGATAAAACTTGAGCCATGATTTTAAATTTGTGCATCAACACTGTTTAAAAGGTCCTGTTTACCAGTGACTAGTCGGTGGGATTTTTCCCATTATTAGTTAATTTTTGCCGAATACAAAGGTTTCCTAGGGAAACCACTCCAGCTTACAGACTTGGTGTTTCTCATTCATCTACTTTACGTCTTGACTTTGAAAACTTTATGAAAGATGCTTCAAATATCGAAGATTTGAAGAAAAAAAACGGAAGTATAGAAACGGTCGTCTCGTGAGATCTCGACAAGTGAACTCGAAAGTAGCAGTATTGCTCCGGCCACTTTCGGCCGCGTTGCCCAGTAAACAGTTAAAAGATAAGTTTGAGTAAACGGGTAATTATTTGAGAGAGAGCCATGCTGTCAACTATATAATCATCTTTTGATCTCACTGAATATGGCTGCCACTGCATTAAAAGTAGACATGTATATTTTTTATACAGGCCTGGAGTTTTATTTAGTGGATTGTTATTTAGTAGAATTTTAATTACTGAGTTTTACTTATTGTGTGGATGCTCAGGGGAACCTTTGGCAGACTGACATGCAAACCTGTTATTTTGAAAATTTTCTTTTGGCCTCAAGGTAACAGCAAAAAACAATTCTCTTGATATTTAATAAAGAGAATGTAAACTGAGCAGCCGTACAAGTGTCTCATTTATTTATTGTTGATGTGGTAAAGTATCCTCACCAGTGTCTTATCTCACACAATTGCTCTGTATATTGTATGAAATAAAAGCTGTATTTTTATTTATTTTTATTTTTTTTTTTTCAGGTCATAGACCCTGCATTGGAGTACTCCTCACTCTGTGTGTAAGGGGAGGGCTAAGCCTTCGTCATGGTTCTCTCTGTACTGCAAGGCTTTGGGAAAAAGCTGCTACGTGTGAAAGTGGTGGATTGCAGCACTGATGAGTCACGCCTGTCACGATGTCTCAACACGTTCGACTTGGTTGCACTGGGTGTGGGCAGCACACTCGGGGCAGGCGTGTATGTGCTGGCAGGTGCTGTAGCACGGGAGAATGCTGGCCCTGCTATTGTGCTCTCGTTCCTGATTGCTGCTCTGGCCTCAGTCATGGCCGGTCTGTGTTATGCCGAGTTTGGTGCACGGGTGCCCAAGACAGGCTCGGCATATCTGTACAGCTATGTGACAGTAGGAGAGTTGTGGGCCTTCATTACTGGCTGGAACCTCATTCTGTCGTACATCATAGGTGAGCCAACATTGCCCCGCAATTCCATGGTAACTGGTGTAGCATTCAGAGAGAAATTAACAAACTCGTTCAGTGTTTGTCATTCAATCATTAGGAATCACTCATGTCTGCACCAGTGACTGAAATATACTGACTGTGCTCAAGTTACACCAGAAAATCCTCGCTTTTGTTCATAGTGTACAAGAACCTATTCCTAAAAATAGGTAGTGTAACTGATGTAACAATAAAAATCCACTTGTTTTGGCTCTGTACAGATCAGGCTATATCTCTCTAAATGTTTGAGTCGAATACTATGACTTGTTATGGTGTTTTGTAGTCTACTAATTTAAATTTCAAAGTTAAGAGTAACATTTTTATTCCTGCAGCTCAGTGTTTAATAATTTGAAACATGTTCTGTAACTGACGGAACATGTGCAAATTATTGTTAGCATTTTTTTTTTTTTAAACTTGGATAATTTTTTTCAGCAACAAAGATTGTGTCCACTGGGTAATATTTTCAGAGCATCAACAATAAAAATGTCAGACTATACAAAATTACAACTTAACTTTACACGATAAATACATTGGTGAAGGCCTGTGGCTTTTTCCATAAAAAGCACATGATCTGATATTCAAGATGGCTGCCGGTCACATAACACTAGATCCACATAAAATATTTTATGAAAACATAATTGGTTAATTATTAGTAATTCATAACAATACAAAATGATTGCTAGAGTGAAAATTTTTAGCCTCTTGGGTAACATTTCTTTGTGGAATTGCCCTGCTCACTTTTGGTTATGCATATTGTAAGGTATTTGTGGTAGTGGAATGGAAATCTGTTTATTTGGACTTATTTTCGGAAACATGGTTCTGGCCATGTTCTTAAAACCAAGGTTAACACAAAGCCACACAACACAAAGGGTTTGCTTGTTTGTTGGTTTTTTTAAAGTATGATTGGGAGAAACAGGAATTTCCCCACTGAACCCCTGTTTTAAGAACAGATTTAAAAAACCAAACTTTTCCAGCATATGGTAAAAGACCTTCAAAAAAATCTAGCTATAGTTTCAATGAAAAAGGAAAAACCCAGAGAGTAGACGTGACATCAAGTAAACTTGATAGGAACGACAGTCAAAAGGGAATCATCCCTCATTGGTTGATTCCGGATACTAGGACTATAAACTACGTCTGACCCAAGCTGTTCGATCTCAAGAAATATCACACCTCATCGGCTTCAAGTACGATTTCCTAAGGAGGCTACTTCATTATTCCGCCAGCCAAGCTGAAACTGTTTGGATATTTCTGCGTAATTATCTGCTTTATCCATGTCTAGACTGTGATGCTTGAAATCTTTCATTTTTTGGCCACTTCTTGGAAAGCAGCATGACTGTTTTGTCTTGAATTCTTTCTCTCTCTCTCTCGCTCTCTCTCAGGAACATCCAGTGTGGCCCGTGCCTGGAGTGCCACATTCGATGAGCTCATAGGGAAACAAATCGAGATGTTCTGCAGGCAACACATGAGCATAAAGGCGCCTGGGATTTTAGCCGAGTACCCCGACATATTCGCTGTTCTCATTATCCTCATTCTAACTGGTAACAACCCTCTACAAGCTTACATATCAGCTGAACCCTCAATTGCTGCCATAGAAAATGTTTCAAATCCATGGGATTCTTGTATTGAATACCAAGTTGTCATTTATTCTCTTGCCTCACAGAGATCTGAGGCTGTGAGTGTAATCAGTCTGTCTAGTTTTAGAAAATGGCAAATAGGCTATAAGTTCATCCCGGCAAGTTTGTTTCGAGGCTGGTTGTTGGCCACTCTTGAGAGGTGAATGCTGAGGATATTCGTTACCATCTTGTATATGAACTGTTTTACATGGGGATCTTACTGTCCTACTTGTGCAACGTGGTCTGGCATCTCGCGTGTTGCGCAAGAGTGCTTTGATCAGGTGTCTGCAGGAAGACAAGTTCGATATGTGTATTCAGTGTTGTGAGTTCGGGGTGGAAGATTATTAAGAGTTTCTCTTTGAGGCAGAGGTTACATCTTTTGAGCTGTTGTATGATGAGTTTGGTGATAGGATGCGCCAGGAGATGAGGTGTTCAATGTTATTGTCTTTGAGGGTCCAGATGTGTTTGCTGAGCTCGGTGCTGTTTCTGCGCTTGCTGTAGCGGAATGAAGCGGTGTGGTTTCTGTATCTTGTTTTCGTAGCGTCGAATTTGTTTCTGTTGCTTCCATGCGTGTGACAGTGGCTTGGTATATTGACCAATGATTGCAGCCAGCCTCCGTTTAGTGGGCAGGTGTTCTTTTCTTGGCAGTTGCTTTTTTTTTTTTTTTTTTTTTTTTTTTTTTTTTTTTTTTTTTTGTTAGTGGCGGTGGTGGTGTTATCAGCGGAGTGGGCGGATAATGTCAAGATTCGTTTATTATGGTTGTTGATTATTTGCTTGGTGTTAAGGGGCCCTTACACTTGCACGATTCTGTGGCACGTATTGGCACGAGTTAGGTCGCAAACTAGTCAGAAACTGGCCTGACGTGTGTGTAAACCCCTCGTGCTGGCGTGCAATGTTGGGACGAGAATTTTGAAACATTCTAAATTTTGGTCACGGCAAGATTTCGCGACCGGGTTGTGAAATATGCGCAATCTGTTCGTGAACTCGTCGGGACGATGCGGGAGAATGCGTTCCAGTGCTTGGCAGTTGCGTGCCATGCCACGCACTGTTGTGAAATGCCACGAATACTTCACAAACAGCTCACGTCGAGTTCACGAGTAGTGCGGGAAGCGCGTAGACTATTCGTGAACTCGTCGTGAAGTGTGCGTGAACTAGTGCGGGATCCTCCCAGGTCGTGCCCCCAAAATGGCACGACTAGCCACGACAAAATCATGGCCAAAAGTCATGCAAGTGTCAGGGCCCCCTTATTCATACGACTAAATCCTTAGTTTGTGGTCCTTGGTGAAGTATTTGTCTGTTAGTGGCAGGAATTTGTGCCTGATGTTAGTGCTCACATTATGTCGTTTCGAAGTCTGCTTTTGTGCTTGACATCTATGGTTGGTTCATAGTGTAGGGTGATTTTTTTTTTTTTTTTTTTTTTTTTTTTTTTTTTTTTTTTTTTTTTTTTTTTTCTCCTCTTATCTAGGGCTTTTTGAATTAATGTGTGTGAATAAAATGTCTAAAATGATCTCATGTGACCTTGCCTTTTAACCTTTGACCTCAGATTCTGTACCAGTTTATTGGCTGGTAGTCTTGAGTAATTGCAAGTTTGTACAAAAAATCTTAAGCGGGATTCAGTGTAAATTGTCCATCTTAAACAGGAGTGTAAACGGAACAATCTTGCTGCTGATATCTCTTCCCTTGGTGCATGCAGTTTCTACCTTTTTTTCTGCTTAGCATGTCTTTATTACATGTTTTTGTTTTCAGGGTTGCTGGCATTTGGTGTGAAGGAGTCTGCTATGGTGAATAAAATATTTACCTGCATCAACGTGCTGGTGTTATTGTTTGTTATGATTGCGGGGCTGATCAAAGGATCCATCAAGAACTGGAACCTGAATCGAGACGAGATCCTTAATGGAAGTTTGAGTGGAAAGTGAGTCTGTGTGTAATGTAAAGGATCTGGACTGCTCCATGGGTCTCCCCGCTGTTCAGTCGAGCTGTATATTCCATGTTGGTTGTATATCTTTATTAATCATTTTGATTGTTTGTAGTGAAACGGGGCCATTGCCTTCACCGGAGAGTCTGGGATCCGGAGGGTTTCTGCCTTTTGGCATCAGTGGAGTTCTCTCAGGCGCAGCTACCTGCTTCTATGCTTTTGTAGGGTTTGACTGCATTGCCACCACAGGTGAGAGACTGAATATCACAGAGATAAAATGATAAATTGCATCATACTGACTCCATGTTTTTCTTTTTTCTTTTTAAACAAAAAAAAAAACAGCATTTCCTTTGCTCATGCTTTGTCTATAGCATGTAGTGGTAAAGCAATAGATTTCTCTTTCCGTTCCGTCTTGCTATTTGTTATGATATAAACATCAGTATTGTAAACACAGTTGAATTGTAATCTAAATGTGCTTTAGTCTGGTTGCATCACAGCTAGGCTTGCTGTGTATTTATGGAAGCTACTGATTTCATTTTGTAGGAGAGGAAGTGAAGAACCCACAGAGGGCTATCCCTATTGGTATCGTGGCCTCACTACTCATCTGCTTCGTGGCCTATTTTGGGGTGTCTGCAGCTCTAACGTTGATGATGCCTTATTACCTGTTGGATAGAAACAGCCCACTGCCTGTGGCCTTTAAGTATGTGGGTTGGGATGGGGCTACGTATGCTGTTGCAATCGGATCACTCTGTGCCCTCTCTACAAGGTAAACGCAGCTCTAGTGAAGGGGGTTTTAATGTATATAGTTATATAGTGTGTAATGTGCGTCTTTTTAGCAGTGAATACTTATGGGTCATTGCTGAGGAAATGTGTATTTCATATGATTTGTGCTGAAATGAAATCCATTTAAATAAAAGTTGTTAAAGCTTTAATGAAGTAAAGATCCCATGAAGTCTTATTGATTTAAAGGTTATATTTGTTGACTGACTGAGCTCTTTCTTTCCATGTTGCTGTACAAAATTGTAAAAATGAAATGTCAGACTAGCTCATGGTCGCTCGACCAGTTAAATTAGTAGTTCTACACAAGCCGGATGACTTCAGGCCTGTTCTTGCAGTTATTTTTTTTTTGCACTCACTCACAATAGTCTCTGACAAACTCTGCCAAAATAAATAAATTAGTAATTTTTGCCACTGCAACTCTAACTACAGTAAAGTGTTTGTTGGGGCTGAATGATGGAACTGTCGTACCACACCATCCAACCAACATGTGTTGGCAGATACGCTGTTATGATGGCGATCAGGGTCTTTCTTATCCCAGAAGCTTCACATCTGGCTGCCCACGTTCGAGTAAAAGCAGACATTTTCCCAAATTTCTTTTGGTTCTCCCAGGATTCTAGACCCAGTGCACCCTATACCACCCTTTACCACATCTTTCAAACAAAATCCTCACACAAACTTGCTAATATCATTAACAGCAAATTGCTAGTCAGAACTGTTGAGCGTGTTCTCATTGACATGCTAATGTTCCTCACAGTATATATGCCTTATAAAAAAAAAAAAACAAAAAAAAACTTGTGTTCTCTAACTCGCTTGCATGTCTCTCTCTCTCTCCCTCTCCCATCCACTAGTCTACTGGGCTCCATGTTTCCAATGCCCAGAGTTATATGGGCCATGGCTGAAGATGGACTGCTCTTTAAGTTCTTGGCAAAGATCAACGACAAATCCAGAACCCCTGTAATGGCCACCATAATGTCGGGTGTTGTGGCAGGTGAGAAGGCGTATTTAAAACCTCTACCGGTAATAGACTGGTTTTCTTCACAGAACCTTTTGGAATTGTCTAACAGCTTGCTTTTTCTTTCCCCGTACTTTCCCACTAAACAGTTACATGAGAATCAGACATTTGCGAAAGTAATTTTCATCCTAGGTTAATTTTTTTTTCATGTTGGTCCTGTAAGTAAAGTTAAATTCATGAATATTGCCTCAGATCTCTCTCTCTCTCTCTCTCTCTCTGTGTGTATGATAGCCTGCACTTCTCTTTCCTGTCTCACCTCAGTGAGCAGAAGATGCCCGTTGTCCCCACCATGGTGGCAGGGTTCTTGTCCTGTAAGGTTCAAGAAGACCAGCCTTACTGTTCGCCATTTGCAGAGTTTACCCTGATAAAACTTTACTAATCTTCTATTACATGATAAAAGTTGTAAATAACCTTACATGGACATAACTCGGTCAAGGTGTGGCTCACTTGGCGCAAAAAAAAAAAAAATGTTTATAAATGTATCGAAAATACCCTGATATTTCTGTGCTGCTCAGCTGGATCCTCAAACAGTTCAAATAAATATGACCAAATTTAGTGAAACTCGGGGCTTACCAGTGAACTTCACTCAGTGAAAAAAGGTAAAATGGAAGTGAAAGGTGAAAGTAGAAACAGTAACTCGCTATTTGATCCTTCATCTATATAGTTGATATTCTTGCTATGGAGTTTGTTGAAAAACAGTCAGATAATTAAATAATGAGTTGCCTTTGTTTTCAGAGCCATTTTCCCCATGATGATAAAAGTTGCCAGCAAATTTTACTTGAGTAGATGACAAAACGTTCTGTTTGCTCAACCAGGACTTTCTTTCGTATCATGATTTTTTCGTATAATGAATTGTGTTTTACTTGTAAATCGCCTAATTTGTTCAAGCTTTACAAAAACCACATTAAATTTTATAATAAGGGTAAAACCAAAATAAAATAAGAGGCAAATACATTTGAATCATTCAATATGCCTAACCGAACCATTAATACCTGTAAATGAAGTAGATAATAGAACATAGTGCAAAAAAAGGGGAGGGGGGGAAATAATAGGAGAATGTGGAACCTTACCTTTCGAGTGAGGCGATGTCCGAAAACAAAAGTAGCGAGGAGGAGGGCAAAGAAAACAATAAAAACGACAGAAAATAAATGGCAGGAAACATTGAACTTATTTGCACTTAAAACACATCACATTCTTCTTATTTTCCTTTTTTTTGGCAGTGTATTACCGCCATCACCTGGACTGGAGAGGAAGGGCAGAATCATAATACTGAACATGATGGGAAATTCAGTTCAGAGTTCAGTTTCTTTCATATGCTGAATAATTTTTCGTAAAATGAAGGAAAAAAAACCTTTGCATATCATTCTGTAGAATTGATTTTTCGTGTACTGAAGCTTTCGTATCTCGAGGTTCCACTGTACTTATTCAACTTGGAGACCCCGGTGGCAGAAATCACACCAACCGCTACCTAGCCATTATCAGTAATTGCTGACCACTGATACCCTGAGAACATTGTCATTCTTGGGATGTTTAATCATAAGGTAGTATAGCTTATCCTTTCATTTTCAGTGCACTTTCACTTTAATGGAACATGTGAACCTAAATCATACTAGCACAATGCTATAGTGTAAGAATTCCTCACAGAATTTCCACTTCGGGGGTGCAGGGGAATCCCATCCTCTAATATTTTGTTGGACTGCCTTTAGCCTTGATTAAAGTTCATCATTGCCATGGCATTTATTTTTCCATATGGAGCTGGGTTCATTTTTCACTGATCTATTGAACTGAGGATGGCAAAATCCAACCACTCCATAAAATCATCTTCAGCACATCCCAGAGACTTTCACTACAGTGAAGGCCAGGACTGTGTGGTGGTAGTTCATGTGTGAAAATGATTCCTCATGCTCTCTGAATCAGTCCAAGCCCCAATTTTTATATCCATGCCATCAGGGAATAAAAAGTCCTTTAGTGGAATTTACAACATTTGTATGTCACCAGCTAACTTCGTATTAATGCTCCAACATGTCGCTGAGCCTCAACTTGACTAACTGAAGCATCTGTTCCATGGAGATTACATGTTGTAATCCAGGCAAAATATAAAATTTTATTTATTTATTTATTTTATGGCAGGCATTGTACATCGTAATGACAATGTTATTGATATTTATTTTTGCTGCTTTCGCCATCTGGCTGTCTTTGTAACCTTTTATAAAAATAATAATAATATTCTGGAACCCCCTCCCATTGCAGCTGTGATGGCGTTCCTGTTTGACCTGAAGGATTTGGTGGATCTCATGTCCATTGGGACACTCCTGGCATACACCCTAGTGGCTGCATGTGTCTTGGTTTTGAGGTATTTACTGAGATTGAATTTTCTTCACTTTTGATAGACCGCAGATTTTTCTAATAGATAATTTGTGCACGTTAAAATTATCTAATGTTTTTCACTCAGAATAATGCACCAAACGTTCCTTCCTGTTTTGTGCTCAGGTACCAGCCGGAGCAGCCCAGTGTGAATGTGCACTATCAGATCGCCAGGTCTCAGGAGGATGCCGAGACCGACTCCGTTAGTGAGGGAAGTTCACATTACCTGACTAACGCTCAGGACGGCTGCACACTCAAGAACCTGCTGTGCCCGAAAAACACAGAGCCCTCACGGCTGTCAGGATTTACAGTCAACATCTGCACCAGTATATTAGGTCAGACATCGACGGAACACTGACACATTATATTCAGAGGGTTCACATGCTAAGTGGTGTGTATGTTTATGTATATGTGTGTACAGACTGATTGAAGTGATTGGGGTTTTGAGTGAATATACTTTTTGATGAATAACATGTAATCAAAGCATATTATATTAAAAAAAAAAAAGGCTAAATGGTAATTGAGCTGGTTTATTGTAATTTTAATTCAGAATTGCCTGAGCACTGGATTGTATGTTTATGCTCATTCGTCACTGAACCAAGCACATAAGCTTGAAACTAATAATAAACAAAAACTGTTGCTGTGTTTAAGCCATGAATATTTGGCTTTGATTAAGAGTTAGGTTTGACAAAGAATCCAGTATAAATGACATCGTGGTAATAAATATGTACTAGCATAATATCATGGTGCTGTTAAATTCAATTCCCTGCTTTACATTAATGTACGTATTATAATTATTCTTCTGTAACCGTACATTCTGCCATGATTTGTTCATTATTTAACTGGTAGACCTACACGTTCAGAGGACAGCTCAATATATGGATGAACATTCCTAATGTTTTTTTTTTTCTGTCACTCTCTGCAGGTGTGTTGGTGTGTGTTTTCTGTGTTGTAGCAGTACATGGTGCATTTAAGGTCTGGTCTTTGACGATATTGGGAATTCTCGGAGTGATATGTCTCTTGTTCACTCTGGTAATCTGGCGGCAGCCGGAAAGCAAAACCAAGCTATCTTTTAAGGTAGGACATGATGAAACATTGGGTATAAAAATTAAGGAATAAACTTGAAGGTGTTGAGATGGATAGCAGGTTTATCCGTAAACAAGACAATAATAATAGAAGCAAGTATGTATTTGAGAATATTTTTACTATAATGGTAAGAGGTAACCATTGTATGAATATACAAGGGGTGTGTTTCATCTCTTAGGTTCCTCTGCTTCCCTTTCTGCCTGTGCTGAGTATGGTAATTAATGTCTACCTCATGATGCAGTTAGACAAAGGCACTTGGCTTCGTTTTGCCATCTGGATGGCAATCGGTAAGTCTCCCTTGTATATCCGTGCGTGTGTATATAGGGTGTATGTATGTGCAGATTTATTTTTTTTTTTTTTTTGTAATAACCATTGTACAGGGCAAGTTATATATGGAACAATAATGTTCCATGAGTCCCATCAATAGACCTAAATTTCATGCCGCATCCAAATTACAAATAGAAATAAGTGTACTGGGTGAGGTGCAAATCTCCACCAAGCCATAAAGTAAATACACAACACCCACTGCTGGACCTGTAGTACTACCAGACATCCAAAAAAAAAAAAAAAAAAAGATTTCCCTTGTTACATTTAAATTACCATTAAATGTGCATTGTGGATCAGAAACCTGGCCTGCTGACAACATTTCTGATCCTGAATATAATTGGCAAGTTTTCAAGTTCGATGTGTTTTTAACTATATATATATATATATATATAAAATTTATTCATTTATTTCATTCATTCATTTTTGCCAAACCGCTTAATCCTAATTAGGGTCGTGGGGAGGCTGGTGCCCATCTCGGCCGACTCTGGGCGAGAGCAGAGTACACCCTGGACAGCTCGCCAGGCCATCGCAGGGCAGAAACACGCTGACGGCTA
>JAQNCB010000013.1:12557502-12567656 GCA_030068295.1 Euristhmus nudiceps
GTGATCGATGGCAGCTCTGGAGTTTATTTCCATTACTTGCTTTGATCCCTTACCGATCAAGTTGTTTTTTATTTTATTTTATTTATGCATGTATGTATGATGTATGTACGCATTTATTTTTGCTTTAGCTTATTTTCTTGTACAGAAAATCATAAGATTAGATTTGATTTGATTCAACTTTATTGTATACAGAGTAACGAAGTGCAATTTAGCATCCAATCAAAAGTGCAGAGCGCAGCAAGTGCAATATATACAGAGTGTGCAGTATGTACAGTTAGAAGCAGTTAGGTACCTATAAGCAGAGTGTATAAGGTGGGAACAGTCATGTACAGATTATGTATAAATAAGTTATGTATTATGTATAGGTAAGTTCTGTAAGCAGTTATGTTCAGAAATGGGCAGTGTGCATGGTGGGAATAATTTAGCAATTATTTACATTTCAGGAGCAATATATAGATGTTCTATATAGATTTATTTGTGTTACTATAAGCACAGTTCAAATAGTTTTAGTGTGGTGTATTCTAACTGGGATATTCTCTCAGCACACTTTATACTTAATCTGAAATGTAATACAGTATATGTAGCTACTTTACCTATCCCACAGTATGAATTATTTTAAAATGACTTACTATTTAAAAAGAGAAGCACCTGTGTGTTTCCTGTGGATATGGATGTACCTTCTCTGAACACTCGTGTGTCTTTTCCTCAGGCAGTGATTAACCTTCTGGCAGGGTTTTGGAGCCAGCTTTGTTGCTGGGTAAAAAAAAAAAAACAGAGTCTATACTTTCCTTTTATCATTGTCTTTTAGTGTGTTTTTCACAATGCATAAATAACAGTGTAAAAATTCTACAGACATTTTCATGAAATGATACTGAACTGAAACCCCATTTACAGCCTGCACATGAAAAGAGTAGGAGTTCTGTGGCATCGTGGTGCAATTTAGAGAACATGCCAAGCTCAGCTATGCATATTGAGACCTATTTACTATTAAAGCTGCATTTCGAGATTACAGCATTGTTTTATGACTTTAAGTGTGGTCAGCAGTCGGTCATCTATTAAAATCATGCATAAATAACAACAGAATTCATTTCTAACGAACATACCGGGCCATCAGTATATAGAATGTGAATTTGATGTCATACTGTGTTGAATATTGGCTATAGTAACATAACTGCCTGCCATGCTTAAAGGAACCCACTGTCTCACTTGCTGAGTTGGAGGCTGTGTTTAAATTAACTGAACAATGGAGTATAACGTTTGTCGCCTTTCTTCTGTGGAAAATCCCATTAATTATGCATAAGACCGTTTTGGCTGGTGATACAGCAGGTTAAAAACCCTCCCCCACATTTTGTACCTAATTTAGTCATATCCAATTCCCACCCCATCAGGTATTGCCTTCCCTATCACACGACCACAACTGACCAGAGAGGAGTTGAAAGCATGCACACGCCCCCTCCGTGACATGTGATGCTAGCCACCCGCCTCTTTTCGAACTCCGGCGCCATGCGTATTTGGGGGCGGTCTAACACACTCGGCGGGAAAGCGCTATCCGCCCCTCATACGAATGAACTCACAGACGGCTATGATTGGCTGGTGATTACTGTGAGTCACAGGGAAGTGAACGTATGCCATTCCGCCCTCCTCGTGAGAGCACGGCCAATTATCTCCCATGGAGTCCCAGCCACGGACGGCTCTGTTTATTAAACTGGATTCGAACTTGCGATCTCCGGGTTAATAGTCACGCACCTTGTGGATGCGCCACTTGGTAGCCCGAAAACTCTGTGCCAAAACTTGTGCCAAAAGAGGGGTAGTACTAGTACAGCTAGTAATACAGATAATTTGGGCAGAAAACTGAACAATGGAGTCTATCGTTTGTCAGCTTTCTTTTGTGGAAAATCCAATTAATTATGCATAAGACCGTTCTGGCTGGTGATACAGCAGGTTAAAAACCCTCTTTTTTTCTGTTTGTTCATTTTCTGAAAGACTTAATCATAATTAGGGTCATGGGCAGGCTGATACCCATCCCAGCCGACTCTGGGCAAGGGCAGAGTACACCCTGGACAGCTTGCCAGGCCATCGCAGGGCAGAATGCAGAAAGGCATTGGAGCTTTACGAAAGATTGAAATGCTCCTTTTGCATGCCTCTCACCACAGACAGTGAGAGACATGGGTGGCCTTTGATAACCGAGGTAGCTGCACTGGGGGGACAGCAGTGACAACCCAATGATAGTCGGGCTTGAACCCATGACCTTCTGATCAGTAATCCAGCACCCTATCAGTGGACCACCATTGCCCTTTCTTTACAGTTGTAAAATGGATATTTTGTTGTTGTTGTTGTTGTTGTTGTTGTATTAATTGTATACACGCGTTGCATCTATCACTATGACAACAGTAGTGTAAGAAGAATAATCTTTTTAATTTCAGTATCATCACCCTGCTCATTTTATAGTTGTTTGTGTTTTTTAATTCTTTCACTTAAAGGAATCAGAAAGAGAGCGTGACAAAAAACACCAACAACGCTGAGAATGCATGACAGTTTTTTTTGTTGCTATTCAATACTTCATGTGTTATTAGTTCAGTAAATCTTTAAACCTCTCTTTCAACCCCCCCACCCCCTTTCTTTGAGGCGGTCTGTGTGTCCTGTGCCTAAGCATCCGTGTGTGTGTGTGTGTGTGTGAAAGGGAAAAATTTAATTATAACATGTGCAATAAAATATTGTATTGCTGATGAGCACATTGGATTTATCCATCCAGAGCATATTTGTCTATACCTTCAGGGACAAATGTCTAATTAAAGAAAATGGTTCAGTTATAAAAACTTGTAAAAAGAGCATTCAGTTCATAATGATATCATTAAACCAATTTAGATTTTGGTATTGTGCACTGTATTAAAGTAATTCATTAGTGCATTGTCTGCCTTAAGAGCCCTGTGCCATAATGTGATTTTTCTTTTTGTCTCTTCAGTTGGTAAAAACAGCAACTCCTGTCATCTGTCAAAGTGGAGCAATTTCCTTACCTTCATAAAAGATGTGAGAGTGTTTAGTTTGACCGAGCTTGTAACAGCATCTCAAAAAGTCTCAAAAAAGAAATGACACTAATGTTGATGTGACAGACACATCGAGCAGAGAGACAAAGTTTCTTAATGAAACATGAGCATAAATGACGAGCTTGTTGGACCTATTGGATCCAGGTTTCTGGATGATCATGGGGAAATCAGAAACAACAACAGGTGCTCTGAGCGTTCTTTGGATGGAGATGCCAATGCAAATGAGATTCAGAGTAAAGAAAGTAGAACATTTGAGGACATTGGTACCCAGCCCTCTTTTGTATCTCACACTGAGGAGCAAGACAAAATTATCATCTGGGGCACAAACTCTCAGTATGATGATCCTGAACTGGCAGAGTTTGAGATGTTGGAATGCCAGGAACTGGAGGCGTACCTTGTCGATTCAGAGGACAGTTTTGTTCAAGATGAGAGTACAACACTAGCAACCTTTTCCAAAACTCAAACTGAAGTTGATGTTCAAAAGGATGCAGGACTGGTGACAAAGGAGGAAGGCATAGCTTCACACAAGTCCTTCAGCAAAGAGATGGAGACAGGCACTTCTAGGGCTGAGTTTAGCTCCGATAATGATGTATTTGTGTCTTGTTACTCCACAATGTCCAGTATTGCATCACAGTCCTGTATGACCATCTCAGATAAGAGCAGAAGTTCTCCACACACTGAAGGAACTCATTTAGATCTCAATCTAAACACTACCGTTTTACCTGAGGAACCTCTTTTAGAAGCACAAGAAAGCAAAGCAACTGAAACCCAAGTTGTAAAAGCTTTCACAGAATCCTCAGGCCGGACAAAAAATGACAAAAACGAATGTAAACCAACCATCACAGGTGCTAAAAATGAGCACAATGAAATAGAAAATGTTAGTGGGAACAATACAGATGCTGCAGAGGAACACCCGACTTCAATTAAGGAGGAATGTAAACATAAAGATCCCAAAACGGTTTCATTTCAGCAAAAATGTTGCCAACCATTTGGGTCAGATGACACACATTCTTTTTCAGTGGGCAACAATATTCCTCACGATACCAGCCCTGAAATAAAATCCGAAAAACCACAAAAGGAGGAACCTTTAGAAATGACTCAGAGATCCCCAAAGTCAGACTCTACAGAAACAGCCAGACACAGTGGGGTAGCAGAACCTTCACTGTGCCAGAAACAGGGGTCTTTTGAAAGAACTCCGAGTGCTAGCCCATCCAGCCTGGAAAGACGAATACCATGGGGCACTTCACATTCCTCTACTTCTCCATCTTCCAAGCCAACCAGCTCCCCAAAACGACATGCACTTTCTTCCCCAGCCAAGAGTGTCAGCACACGAACACTAAACCAGGAACCTTCTGGTTCTCCACAAAGGTTCCCTACTGGTTTGAAGCTTCCAAGTAAAAGCTATTTCAGTAGTGGCATCCCAAAGCCAATTCCCCCTCAGCCATCGAAATCAGAATCTGAATTTATGAAATCCTCTCTTCCTCAAAGGCCTAAAAATATCCGCCCAAAAATCATCACTTATGTTCGTAAGGGCCCTCAGTCAAAACCACGTTCTACAGAGAGTCCATATGAAGTATCTTCTCTGCCTTCAAGGCTTTCACCGTACTCTACTATGCCGGGCACAAAAGAGCAAAAAGTCATAGGGTCCAGAGGCTCACCAGTGATAAGCTCCTCCAATATCTTACATGATAAGCATCGGCAGGACTTGCAGAAATCAGGACACTCCTCATCACCCGGCCTGATGGTATCTGGCATCAGACCACCAGGTCATAGTGTAGCTCATAAGATGGTAGGGAAGTCAGAAAGTTTTCATGGTGAACTCCCAGGCAAATATCTCCATGAGGTAAGAATTCATGTAAAAATAATAACTATTAAACTGCTGTTTTTGGAATGGCTTTGTCAATTCTGTATATATTTTGTCATTTCTTTATTGAGATTTTAAAATAACGTCTTTTGATTTTTTTTTTTTTTTTTTTTTTCCTAGGTGGGAAGAGGTGTCCACCTTGGCGCGTGTGAAGCAGCCGGTGCCCATCGATCACCAAGAGCTTTAAGGCCTCAGCTTGGCCTTGGAACAGTCACAAGACAACCCACAACTAAAACCAGGATGCTGACAGCAGGTCAAAGGTCACCTTCACCTCTAAACCACTCATCTCCCACAGGGCCCTCTACACATGGCCACCAAGACTGCACGGGTTAGTTAGTGCATTTTCCTGGATAATTGAATAACTCAAGTAGGCCAATATATAACATCCAGTAGTGAGGCAAAATTGTGCTGTCTGAAGATGTCTCCAGCCTCCCTGTGTCCGTAGTAGAGTTAAGCAGTTCAAGCGTTCCAGCAAATAGATGGATGTATGCATGAGAATAAAGATATTTCTATTGTCAGAATTTCTAATTAATAAAGTTTTTAATGAATAAATCTTGCCCCATACGCTACACCTCCAGTCTGAATAAATTATGCAGTGGATAACATTCCCTTCCCCAAATGGTTCACAGTTTAATTATCCAGCCTAAAGCTAAAGTGTCTCCACACCTGCCATGAAGCTTTGTACTCTAATGGTTTTGAGAATTGCATATGCATGAGGTCTCTGACTCCATTTCTTTCTTTGAAGTTCGAAACCTGTGACAGCAGTTAAAATCAAGAGTTTCTCATTTTCCAGCTTCTGAATATGTTTACTGAGCTTTAATCTCCTCATATTTGGTCACGCTAAATTTTTTATCCCACAGCTTTTAGGGATTTTAAATTTGCTATACTGTATTTGATTTAATACTGAAATTATTGCCTCTGCATTTAACCCATCCAAAGTGAGCACACACACACACACAGCAGTGGGCTGCCACACACATTGGGGCGCCCGGAGAGCAGTTAAGGGTTAGGTGCCTTGCTCAAGGGCACTTCAGCCATGAATGTGGAGGAAGGGAAGGTGGAGCTCACAACACCACCGCCAAACATTTTTCCTGCTACTTCAGGAATCAAACCAGCGACCTTTCGGTCCCAAGGTCGCTTCTCTAACCATTAGGCTATGGCTACCCCTAAATCTGGATGTCAATCCTAGTACTAGTCAGAAACCACAGCTGGGCCCTTAAACAAGGCCCATGATTAAATTTGGGTTTGATTATGTCCTGCTTTGTTACTCTGGAGAAAAACACAAAAATACGATATGTGTATATATTTAAGTATCTTATTTTTATCTAGGAATTAACATTACAGAATATATTTCAATCATTCACAACCTTATGGTACCTACTGCAAGAATATTAATAACAATGGAACAGCTGGACTGAGAAGGAGGATTTCTGTTTATAATGCCTGTTAGGAGTAAAGGAGCTGGTGGCATGGGGGCGCAGTAGTTAGCACATTCGCCTCACAGTAAGAAGGTTCTTAGTCCAACTCCTGGGCTTTGGGTGTTTCTGTGTGGAGTATGTTCTCACCATGCTTGTGTGGGTTTCCTCTGGGTACTCAGGTTTCTTCCCACATCCAAAAATATGCACAGTAAGCTGTGGTGGGTGGGAGGTGGTAAGGTGGTTCCAAATTTCTCCTAGGTGTGAGTGTGAGAGAGAACATGTAATGGAGTCTTTGCAGTGATTATTTTGTACATTACACACACTGATCTTAATTAAAGTTTTGTCTACTAATGCACATTAAAATCGTCAAACTGGTCCACAGCCAGGCAGCGCATACATAGCAAGCCCCATACAGAGCATTGTCCTTATTTGGACCACCTTATGTAAGCGTTTATGATTGCATACTCGGAGCATCCCAGTCGAGCCGTCATTTAACCATCACAATGCAGCCTTTACACTTGCTCATTTTTCTTTCTTCGAACTGAACTGATTGCTCACTTTTTGCATAATCCAGCTCACTCTTTGGCAGGTACCACGGTACTGAGAAAATTAATGTTATTCATTTCATTTACAATTTATTTACTTATGGTTGATTGGTGTATATGATCATTTTTGAGGGGCGCCTAGTTTTGCCAGGTTCATATCTTTAGCATCCTTTATGTATCTTATGTTAAAAATGTATTGACGGAATTCCAACACAAATCGTTTTTTATTTATTTTATTTTTTTAATTTTTTTAATGGTTTTATCAGGAGAGCCGAAGAAACCTGTATTAGAGGTCGCTCCCAAGACCCTCCTCATCAAATCAGCTCAGTCCGGCCTCCGCCCACCAGGCTTCTCCCACCTACCTGCTGCTCGCCTGGCTGCTTTCGGCTTTGTTCGAAGCGCCAGTGTGTCCTCTGTGTCCAGCAACCAATCCAATGAAAGTACTCATAGCAGCCCAAGCCGCCCTCCTCATGGTAAGCGCTCCTTAAAATTTAATTCCTTAGTATGTGAGGAATTATCTCTGGGGTATATTGGGGTATATTGTTTGTTCTCATTATTATTTACAGCAATAAAGTTATAGGTTGCTGTTTGTGAGAAAACTGGGATTAGGGAAAAAAAATGGAGTTGAGACTATACTGTTAAATTCTTACTAGTTTCCCGCATAGATCGATGTTTTTTAACCTAGGAACATTGTGAACATTTATTCATCCATTCATTGATTTTCTAAACCGCTTAATCCTAACTAGGGTAGCGGGGGGCTAGTGCCCATTTCAGCCAGCTCTGGATGAGGACGGGGTACACCCTGGACAGCTCGCCAGGCCATCGCAGGGCACATTGTGAACAGTTTAGAATAGATCATTTAGAAATAGAAGTGTATCTGGCCTGACAGTAGCATACTACTCACTCACTTGTTCATTTACCAAACTGCTTAATCTTAGTATTGGGTGATGGGGGCTGGAGTCTATCTCAGCCAACACTGGGCAAAGGTGGGGTACACTTTGAACAACTCACTACACCATCACAGAGCAACACACACACACACACACACACACACACACACACACACACACACACACAACAATTCAAACACACCTAGGGGAAATTTGAAGCAGGAAGTTAGCCTAATATCATTCTCAGCCCAGAGAGAACCTCACAATTGAGATTATGAAGCTGCTGTGTATCCATGTGACCTATATGTCATATGCCATGTTGGGAAAGAGGCATAATATTTCAAAACAATGAACTGTATTCTGACCCACTCACTCTGACTGGCTAGAGGCTGGAGCCTATCTGCAGCCGAAAGTAGGGTACACACTGAACAGCTCACCAGTCCACTGCAGGGCCAAAACACACACAACCATTAACATGCACACTCTAAAGCGATTTGGAGCAGCCAGGTAGCCTAATGTGCATGCCTTTGGACTGTGGGGGGGAACCGGAGCACCTGGAGGCAACTCGCGCAAGCACAGAAAGAACACATTAAACTCCATAATGAGCCCGGGACTCGAACCCAGGATGGTCTTGCTGTAAGGCCGACATGCTAACTGTTTAGCCCCTGTGCCTCCCTGTAGAGGTACTAATTTAGATAATTTTTGATTTTGCATATAAATTTCTGTTGAGAAGACCAGAACGCCAGAGAAAACCAGCAATGTTAAACTACTTTGTTACTTGTACAGTATTATTTCTGCAGAGGGTACATAATTTGGTAAATGGATTTTAAGTAACCTCATTAGAACCAGAAAAATGAATTATGGGTTGCTATTCTCATTATTTACTGTAGATAATGAGCCATAATCATCGCACACATGGCTTTGTGCCATGGGGACTTTTACATTTTTCCAAATGTCACATGCATGCAACATATTCCAGTGTTTTCCAACAGTGATTTATTGTGTTCCTATATAGGAGAAAGGAAAAGTGGGAAAAGGGGGATGGAGCTAGTAGGGGCATTAATGAGGCAGAGCAAAAGTGTCAGAGGAGTGAAGCTGCACATTGATGATCAGTTTAAATCTCCCATGAGGATCATTTTAAGGGCAGAAAGAACAGTGACAGGTTGAACAATTGACAGATTTCTCTCCTTTGTGAGCTCGTCTTTCTTTTGGTGGGTGAACTTGTGTCCAGTATGCGATTGATTGGCACTGTGGATTTGATTTCACCGTCTGCTTCCTCGCTTCCTCCAGCTTATTTGTTGCTAGGGAAGGATGCCAATCATTAATCTCCGAGTTGTTTTGTGCTTCTCTGGGCAATTTCTTTTTTTCCCCCTCTCACACAGGGAAGAATTTCTCAGTGCAGCCATAATTACATTCTAATTGTACCAGTAGTATCAGTGTTAGCGCAAAATATATCGTCATTCACACAAGTGAAATAAAATTTACTACGTCAAACCTGAGAGGCTGGTTGACATTAGTTTTAGCATGTTCAAAATCCTTTTATAAAATATTCTGAAAATTTTCTTGAGTGGTATAACATTTAAATATTGACAATACATATTTCTATATAGGGTGGCACGGTGGCGTACTGGTTGACCCATCTGTCTCACAGAAAGAACCAGGGGTTCGAGCCCCCGTGTTTGATAAGGATGGTCCTGTGTTAAGTTTGCAGGTTCCTGTGCATGTGTGAGTTTCCTCTGGGTATCCCGGTTTCCTCCCACAGTCCAAAAATATGCACAGTAGGCTAACCTCCCCAAGGTGTGAGTGTGAGTGTGAATGGTTGTGTGGGTGTCTGCCCTACAATGGCCTGGTGAGCTGTCCAGGGTGTACTCGGCCCTCGGCCAGATTCGGCTGAGATGGGCGCCCTGTCCCCGCCACCCTAATTAGGATTAAGCGGTTCAGAAAATGAATGAATGAATGATATTCTCAATTGTCCTTTGATGTGAATGTGATTGTAAATGGTTGCAAGTGTGTGCTGGTCTTGCAGTGGTCTGGCGAGCTGTACAGACTGTATCCCTTTTTGCCCGGAGTCGGCTGGGATGTGCTCCAGCCTCCCCACAACCCTAATAAAGGATAAAGTGGTTTGGGAAATGAAATGAGATTAACATATAGATATATATATATGTATATATATACAGTCGAACCTCACTCGTACGGACTAACAGGGGGGATGGGGTGTCTGGATTCATGAATAGTCCGGTCGAATGAAGTGGTGTTTTTTTTCAGGGGGCTATACTCCATACTGAATACTGTACAAGTAAAATCGCCTCAAAGTTCTGTAAAAGCACAGTAGAACTGAACGTTTAACACCCAAATAATACATTTATATTGTACCTGTACAGTAAATACATGTA
>JAQNCB010000013.1:12593986-12606311 GCA_030068295.1 Euristhmus nudiceps
TGTGTGTGTGTGTGTGTGTGTGTGTGTGTGTGTGTGTGTGTGTGTGTGTGTGTGTGTGTGTGTGTGAGAGAGAATATTTTTGCCAGGCACTGTATGTAATGTTAAAAGTGTGGCATGGTGGTGTTGTGGTTAAGCCATCCACCTCACACCAAGAGGGTCCTGGGTTGGGGCCTTGGGCTCAGTGAAAGTGTTTTTATGGAGTTTTCTTGTTCTCCAAATGCTTATATTGGTTTCTTATGGTTACTCCAGTTTCCTCTCATGGTCCAAAGACTTGCGCGGTAGGTTATTTGGCTGTTGTGTGTGCTGCCCTGCAGTGTACTGACAAACTGTTCAGGGTGTACCCGCATTGGCCCAGTGTCGCCTTTAATTGGCACCAGCCTCCTTACTTCCCTAATGTGATTAAGTAGTTTGGCGAATCAGAGTGTGAATGGTTGTATGAGGGTATGTGTTAGTCCTGCTATGGACTGGCAGACTGTTCAGAGTGTACCGCGTCTTCACCCAAATTCACCCGAGATCGGCTCCAGCCTCCTCGTGACCCTAGTAAGGTTAAGTGGTTTGGGAATTTAATTAATGAATGAGTAAAGTTGATTGTAGTTGTTTAGCATTTGTTGGTGGTCAAAACTTTGTAGCTTGAAATTTTTACCTTTTTTTTTTTAATTCAGAATTTTTGGATTGCTTTTGTAGACTTTTTAACACTCACATTCTGGTTTATTTTATTTCTTACAGATCTCAAGATGGCGCACGAACAGCAGAAAAAATCTCTGGAGGAAGAATTTGAAAAACTCAGATTGTCACTGCAGGTAGAAAAACTGCTTTTGCTTTCCAAAAACACCTTTACTTTCTGATGGTCAATCTAATGACAAGTCTGTTTTTGCATGTTCCTTATGTGCTGTGTTCAGGATCAGGTGGACACACTGACATTTCAGAACCGTAGCCTGAGCGACCGAGCTAAACGATTTGAGGAGGCCTTGCGCAGAAGCACAGATGAACAGATTGTGGTATTCCATCTAGCTTCACTTGCATTTATGTCAGGATAATGTGTTATTACATGGTATATTCTATGAACATTTTCTCAAAGTTGTTTTAGTTTCCATATTTTTACAGGCAGTCAGCATGGTGGTTAGCACATCCGTCTCACAGCACGAAGGTCCTGAGTTTGAGTCCCTGCCTTATGCATTTCTGTGTGACGTTTGCATGTTCTCCTCATGGGATTTTTCCATGTACTCCAGTTTCCTCCCACAATGGAAAGACATGCATATTAGGCTAATTGGCTGTTTCAAATTGCCACTAGATGTGAGTGCGAATGGCTGTATGTGTGTTGGCCCTGTGTTGGTCTTACAAGCTGTTCAGGTGAGGGCAGCCATTGTGACTATGTACCCCAAGTTCATATAGCACCATTCAAAGACTGGAGAAACTGGCAGGTGTCTGTAGCCAACAGTGCTGTTTACACACAAATCCTAACTTGGCCCCTAGTCCCATGCAAACACCTGAATAGCTGCTATGTGCGATATGCTTCTTCTGTTGCTGTACACTTGTGTACAAATCAACACTACCTTTTTTGTATGTACAGATTTAATTTATGTTTATCTGTACTCAGGAAGCTTTGGCTCCTTATCAGCATATAGAAGAAGATCTTAAGAGTCTCAAAGAAGTTTTGGAGATGAAGAATCAACAGATCCACCAACAAGAAGTCAAGATATCCGAGTTGGAGAAACTGGTTAGTGTTAGAAGAAAAGTGGAAAGTGAAAGTAAAGTATGTTTGTAGGACTGTAGGTGCTGTAACCATGGTTACAAATGGAATTACCTTTTGAAACTCGTGTGCCTTGCATCAATTTAAAATAATTGGAATTAAATAAGACAAATAAATTAGGTTTTATCTTCCAGAACAACAGACCAAAATAGAAGGCTAATGCTGTAAAGCCAGCGTGTCATGGGCTTTGAGAGTCAATGTCACGTCACACTACATTATAGAAATGATCTATTATCTTTTCTACTAAGGCACTTGTTTAATTTTTTACTTCCAGTGTTTTCAAGATAGTTTCAACCTCATGATACATAATTTACACAGCGTCTGATAGCTTTTTATAACAAGCTTTAGGGTCTCTTTGGATTCTTTGTCATTTCTAAACGTTTCCGATATGAAAACCGACTTCTGAATAAATTGACCCCAGGTGTAAGTGTACATGTGAATGGTTTTGTGTGTGGTCTGGTGAGTTGTTCAGGTTGTACCCCACCTTTCTCGGTTTAGATAGGCACCTGGCTCCCTGTGATCCTCAAAGGATTAAGCAGTTCAGCAAGAGAGTGAGTGTAAAACTGTACATCTAAAAAGCCGATCTGAATTTTGGGGTGTTTTTTCACAGGCCCAGAAGAATGCTTATTTGGAGGAGCGAGTTCAGGTCCTACAGCAGCAGAATGAGGACCTTAAGGCGAGAATAGACCTTAACCTTGCCATGTCCAGGTCTGTACAAATCTGTACACTAAAGATCACTGAAACACTCAACATACGATATCGCTCTTCTTTCATTTGCCGACTTGCTTTATCCTTTATAAGGGTCTCAGGATGGGTAATGTCCATCACGAGGCTGATACACATAAAACCATTTACACTGGCATTCACACTGAGGTGAAATCGAGAATATCCAATTAGCCTAATGTGCATGTCTTTGAAAGGAGATGAATGCACTCTGAGGAAGCCCGTGCAAGCACATGAAAAACATGCAATCTTCACACAGAATTGCCCTCGCAAGGCAGAGGGCTCGAAGCTGGTTTTTCTTACAGTGAGGCGGACATGGTAACTACTACACTACCGTGCCACCCAACATATAATATGAGTAAAGAAATGACTGTTGCCCATCACAGCAAAGTGGGTAATAAGTTGGAAATTTTAAAATACGTTGTTAAACCTCAAACGTGATTTTTCTGCAAAGTTGTATGCTCAAAATGCTGACAATTCCTGGCAGGTTTTGGTGAGTTACTCTATTTTAGAAAATTAGGTATAATTTTAAAACTTAGGATGCCAGCTACAACTACAGGGTGACCCAAAAAACGGGAACTTGTTAACAATCCAATAAAACCAAGAGTGATGGAAGAAAAATATTTAATTCATAGTAATTGAAACTTTAAAACATGCCATTTAAGAAACAATGATGGAATTAAATTTTTTTTAAATTACTTCCTGTAGATGGCGTCCTCCTTTAAAAATGCATTCTTGAAATCTGCTGTTGAGAGTCCCCATTGACCGCTGCAACATCCCAGCTGGGATACTGTGAATTTCATCCTGAATTCTCTGGTTTAACTCATCCGGAGTTCTTGGTCGAGTCATGTACATAAACACGTGGAGATAACCCCATAAGAAAAAAATCACAAACGGACAAATTTGCCGATCTATGGGGCCAGGGAACGTTACCGAAGCTTGACATCACACGCTTACTGAATAATTCTCGGACAGCCTCCAATGACTGCCGTGCAGTGTGTGATGTCGCTCCATCCTGTCGAAACCAGGTTTCTTGAACATATGGAAAATTGTTCAATTTTCAAAATTGAATGAGTTGAAACAGAGAATTCAGGATGAAGCTCACAGCATCCCAGCTGAGAAGTTGCAGCGGCCAATGGAGAATATCAACAGCAGATTACAGGAGGACGCCATCTACAAGAAGTAATTAAAAAAAAATGAAAATTCCATCATTGTTTCTTAAATGGCATGTTTTAAGGTTTCAATTACTACAAATAAAATATTTTACTTCCATCACTCTTGGTTTTATTGGATTGTTAAAAAGTTCCTGTTTTTTTTTTTTTTTTTGTCTCACCCTGTAGTACTAACAACTCAAAGTTAATAATTACTGACTTAATTCCCACTTTGTTGTGATGAATCACAATTGTGTTCAAAATCCTAAATCCTACAAAGATAAGCTTCACTAAAATGTTTGAGTCTGCTATTTGTATCTGTGAGCTCAAAAAAAAAAGAAACAGTGATGGGCTGTGCTGTTAAGAACAGGAAAAAGGAACCTTTTTAGTTATTCACCGTGCAAGGATTCTGACCAATAGGAGAGCAGGATCATGGTACTGAGCATGATGGGAAAGATTCTGACCAATAGGAGAGCAAGATATGGTACCGAGCGTGATGTGAAAGGGCGGCAGGGGCGCATTTATGGTGCCAATTTTAAAATTTTCTGCGAGCGGTTTTGTATTCTTTCATATGCTGAATAATTTTTCATAATATGAAGTGAAAAAATCTTTGCATATTGTTTCGTAAAATGAAATTTTCCTGTACTGAAGCTTTCGTATCTTGAAGTTCCGCTGTATTATATAGGGTGGCATGGTGGTCTAGTAGTTAGCACGTCCACCTCACAGCAAGGCCTGGGTTCAATTCCCAGCCTGAGCGTTTCCGTGTGTAGTTTGCATGTTCTCCCCATGCTTGCATGGCTTTCTTCCCACAAACCATAAAAACATGCACAGGAGGCTAATTGGTCGTTCCTAATCTCCCTTAGGCGTGAGTGTGAATGGTCGTGTGAGTGTTGGCCCTGCGATGGCCTGGCGATCTATCCAGAGTGTACCCCGTCCTCGCCCAGAGTCGGCTGAGATGGGCGTCAGCCTCCCCACGACCCTAATTAGGATTAACCAGTTCAGAAAATGAATGAATGAGCTATATTAAATTGGATGTAATTTGCATGAGGCTCATCATTTCCTCTTATTCTTTCAGGCAATTGTCGGAGGAGAACGCTAACCTACAGGAGTACGTGGAGAAGGAGAGTAATGAGAAAAAGCGACTAAGTCGCACAAACGAGGAGCTGCTCTGGCGTCTGCAGGCGGGCGAACTGAGCCCACACATGTCGCCCAGCCAGTCGCCACTCCATCGACCTTCTCCTGGTTCACCATCTCAACTCCCCCCCTTTCCTAGATGAACCCCCACATCTTTCTTGCACTTTCTTTCTCCCTCTGTCTTTTCATCAATTTTATTTTAGATATACCCTCTTTCATCAGGCAGAAATGCAAGCAGACACCTCTGGTGCTTTGCTTTCTATAGGGATATAGACTGTATCAGTTGAGCTGTATGTGCTGTAAATGGGTGCTGATAACTAGGTTATCTCAGGAGGTTTAAGAGAAGTGTGTCTAAAATTGAACCCCTAAACCCTCTCTGTGTTACACATTTTAATTCTAGATGAACAAATGGGACGCCGTGTAATACAATTTTAGTATAACAAAATATGGACAGATAACCTAGTGGTTTGTTCATTTTAAAACTTTTAATCACCATCATGTAAACATGATAACACAGCAAGTTTTGGGCTGTGGATTTTTTTATGTATCATGCATAATGAAGTACTGACTACCACCGCATGTTTTACAAGCTGGCAGCTTCAATTAGCTTCTTTGGGGGGCTGTATGTCAAGCTTTGCTTTGACTAGAATTTGCAGCTTTTCCAGGATAATCAGTGAAAAATGCAAGCTAAACAAGATAACGAGTCCCGACAGCTAATTATTTATTTATTAAATTCTAGTAAGAGCTTTATCTTGTTCTGATTCTCTCATGGATTTCAAATACAGACTTGATCCTGGGATCCTGGGACCATCCGCACATTCATTCACATCTAGGGACACTTTAGGTTAGACAGTTATGCTTACTGGCATATTCCTGGGATGCGCAAATAAACTTGGTAACCTTACTAAAAAAAACTTGCAAAGAAAAGCCTAGAACTGCTTCTGAACATTTCAAGCCACTAAATAACAACTCAGCACCCACTGGCCTTCACCACCACCACCCCATCCCTACCCTGCCCTTATTCACACTAGTTACACTGTATTATCTTCATTTCAAATACTAAAAATCAATATCAGAATTTTACATGAGGGGAAAACAGTTTAACAAATAAGAAGATAAATAAAACTGAGCAAGCACTATACTATAAGTTACATAAATAGCAGTTTCTAATTTCATCCCATCATAACGGGGCCCTTGGACTGCCTGACGCATAAACCTTTCCAATAAATGGTAAGATTGTACGCTTTTCTTTTTGCAAAGCCATTTTAAAAATCATGGATCTCCAGGTGGTCTGGGGGCCCTAAACAGCTGCTTATACCACTTATAACACAAAACAATTCAGGAAACTTTACAGAAACTTTCACCAAAGCTCTGGAATGAACCAGGGATCCTGGAACTGTAAGACGTCAATTTTACCGCATTGTCATCGATAGTAATTTACTATTCATGCAAACTCTTTGTAGAATTAGACACCAATTCAAGCATTGCACCTGTTTAATAAGGACATTTCTTCCCCTTGAAATATACTGCAGTGTATGAGATATGATAAAAATAGTGACCATCACTGTCTTTATACAACCAAAGTAGTTCCTCAATCATTCTCTGGATAATTTCCAGAACATTTTAGTTTTTCAAGACTATAATCTCTACCAACTTCTCAGTGCACTCGCTCTCGTTCTCTCAATGGGCTGTTTCATAATCAGGGTGTACTTTTTGGGTTCACAGTTGCTCAAAAATAAAACTCTTAATTTTTGTGGTTTCTTGTTACCAGTCAGCATCTTATCAGACTAGAATATTTTGTGTGAAGTATCAGAGCTACAGGTCTAATGGTGTCTAACTTGCACTGGGTAAAAGTATAAGTTACAAGGTCTCTAAAATGACCAGAAATTAGAATCTAGCATCCCTTGTAAAGAATTCACAGCATTAAAAATAAAAGCTCATTTAATTATCTGAGAAGGTTTCATGCAACATTGGTTGTACATATTATTAATCGCCGTAATAACAGGATCAGTTTCAATCATTGTGGTTTTCCGGAGAAGACACCTTTTGACGGACATGCTTATTAAGCTGATGTGGAATTCTATACAGAAAGTATTTCACATACAATCCCAATTTCCCATATATTTTCAAAAAAGCTGTACAGTACTATGTTGCTGAAGAAAAAGTCATAAATATCTATATACACACACACACACATATATATATATATATATATATATAAAAAGGACATGACATCCTTTAAAAGGACAGGACAATGACATCCTTTGCATGTCATGTCTACTTTCCAGAGAAGAAATTTTTGATGGACAAAGGATCCCGACAAAGCCACACAGAATATAAATAGAGCTTATAAGCAGGAAAACATCTTTCTAGATTGTATGAAAAATCCATCCTAAAGAGTACAAGTCAGAATTTTATCAGGTAAAAACTACTATTTTTATTAAAGTGGCGATAAATGAATTCTGTACTTAGTCAAAATTTGACCAAAACTTTCCTCTGAGAGCACCATTTTTATCAGATTTGAGAAAAGATCTCATCAGTGCAGCTGAGACAATTCTTCCTCTATACAATAAACAAGAGACAGTCATAAAGTATGCAAGTGCCTACTCAAAGGGGTCCCTTGTACAATTTTAAAAGGACAACCGTGATCATGAAACAGCCTTTTCATAGATACTTTCATCTTTTGGTCAGCAATGTTTACAGAAATTCATGTCAAATACCATGTAAAACTGCCATTACTATTCCTCTCATGGGCTGTTTGTATGCTGGACAAACCTCCTGCACAAGTCTTCCATTTGAATGCAGGTATTGTGTTCATATACCATTTACATGTAAGACAACATTCAAGAAATTTCATCATGTACAGGACACAAGTTTGGCTACATCAGAAAGTTGTTAATCTAACATTATTCTTAAAGAACACCATACTGCTTGTACCACAACATTACCTTTTGAGCTACAGAACATTATTCCAAAACTGCTAGCATGCTCAAATCTCATCTCATTGATGTCCTATTTTCTGTCAGACACGAGATGCCAACAGTCAGGAATCTGAATGTTATTGTGTGACATCATGTTTCAAATCTGGATGTTTTGCTAGCATGGCAAGTACTTTAGCAGTGTATTAGTTCACTTCTTGGAACAATGCTGTTTCAGCTGTTTTTCTGAGAGACAAAAAGTTCTTCAGAATATACAAACTCAAAGTCATGATAATTATAAATTTTTTTTTTTTTTTTGCATACTTCATGTTGGTTTTTTACTATTCAAAAATTCAATGTTTCCCCTGCTATATTGGCAAATACAGGCTATCTTATAAATTAACTTGGATTAAAAAGAATAGATACCAAGAACTGAGACTGGAGCCAATGTGTTACCATTTAGCAAGATATATTAATATTTTCATTGCCTGTGCAACAATTTTAGTAAAACAAATAAATAATTTCAGATACCCAATCAAAAGTGGGAAAGAAAAGGCAACATTATTTTCTCCTTTATGTTAAGGGGTTTAAGATAATTTATAATCATAAATTGTGTTATTTAAGTGCAAATATCAGTATACAGCAAGTGTACTTATTTTTTACACAAGTGTTATATTTAGCTCAAGAAGACCAGATCTTTAACTCTGTGTTCACTCATTTCTGGCAAACTCACAAACCTACAAAGCTCAATCAGAGTTTGTTGTCTTGTTTTCAGTGTTGAGTTCAGTATTTTTGTATTGTTATTTGTGAATTGTTATTTTGCACTATGTATTATTTATCCCAGTCAAAAAAAAATCTCTCAGGTTAAGAAGGTTCTTTTGAAGGCTGTTAAATTCTATCCAGGAACAAATAATTTAAAAAATACCTGTTTTTGTTATCATAGAGCTTAAACTTCTCAGATATATAAAACTCTTATAAACTGCAAATCAAATGATAACAATATATCAGGTAAACATACTGTAAGCCAGTGGAAATTAAGAAATATTGTTTAACAACTAAAAATTTCATATACAATCTGTCTGTGTTGAACTTTGAAACTACATCGTATCACATTTTCCAGTAGCTTATTATTTTGTTAAAAAAAAATAATAATCTGTGTGTCAGTCACCTAGACATTATTATTTAAGTAAATTCTGAAAGAACTTAAGAATTGAACTTTGCATTATTCCTTCTCAGTTTCTGGGTCATCATTTATGTTGAAAAAAAATGTATATTTGCTTATGTTTTATTTGAAAGGAGAGCATGTTTTAACGCTGTGATTCTGATGTATTATGTTGTCGTTGTAAACCAAGCAAGTACCGGTATAGATTAGATCACAGTTTGGAGCTATAATATATTCAGAGGGACCTGTTTGTATATATTGCACTTGAAATGAACAAGTTTAAACCCACAGATCAGGCACTTTTAAAAGAATGAGTGATATAATTTACAGTTTACAAGAATCTGAAACTGACTAAGCCCATATGATATAACAGGCAGCAGCTATGTTGAATCTACTAAATTCCATTAATGTATTGGTTTATAAATTAATAAATAAAAACAGTACCATAGCATTGCGGTTTGCATGTTTTTATAGTACTTATTACAAAGGTACACTCTCACAGAGCAGCTTTACAGAAATCCATATTATAAAGAAGTGTTTAAATCAGTATTATATTCAACACCATCAAAGCCATGTGTGAGTGTGGCCTGCATTCCTGTCAGGGTAAATAATGATAATAATCCTAATAAATAAAAACAGTGGCAGTGATATCTCAGTGGAAAATATTATGAGTTCGTATCTTAGCAGTGCCACAATGCCACTGAATAGTAAATAGCACCGAATTGTAAAGCAGAATCAGAATATGACTACACATGTACATCCACATATACTCACGTATTCATACCAAAAAAGCAAATAACATTTAAAATTCACCTTCCTTGATGCTTCTGGGAGGGGTGGTAGGAGGAAACTGGAAGTAGAATATGAACAGAATCTCTAAATACAGGGACAGGAGCGCTGACCTGAACAGGACCTGATAAAGCAAAAACACTACCCACTACACTTTCTGTGCAAATAGGTTGATGTTTAATACCGCATGTCTCAAAGCTATGCAAGTCAAACACCCACAAGAAACTCCTCTGTTCCGTTCCCCTTTCATCAGTCGACACGGATATAATCATTTCAGACGTAAAATAAATATTAAATTATTAGTATATAGTATTTATTAGTATGATGACTCAATGGTTAGCACTGCTGCCTCACAGCAAGAAGGTTCAGAAGGTTTCTTAGTGGGGTTTGCATGTTCTCCCCATGGCTACATGGGTTTCATCCAGGTAGTCTGGTTTCCTCCTACAGTTCAAAGAAATGCATGTTAAGTCAATTGATAATCTAAATTGCTACACTAGATTGCCCCTAGGTGTGATTGTGAGTGTGATTGGTTACTCAGCTCTTAGTCCTGTGATACACCTGTGACCTGTTTGGGGTTCACCCCCCCCACCTCCCACCTGAAATCAACCGGGACCGGCTCTGGCCACCCCCATGACCCTGCAGGATAAATAGCATGGACAATAGGTGGATGCATATAATTCATTCGTATTTCTCTTTCTTTGTTGTTTTCTAGCTCAGTCTTTACACTTTACATTTAATTATATGAATACTATTGCATTTTTAAACATGTAATCACTTTTATAGTGGTTCTAGTAGTTCAGGGAGTACTTGGTCATACAGGTTTGAATAATTTTATGAAAGTACACATAATAAACAGATTACAGACTAATAATTGCAGAACCATAGTAACAATGTGATTTTAAGTTCTATGAAGAAAGAACTAGAATATTGTCTGATGTTCAGAAATAAAGCCAGACTTGAACGTTAACAAGGATTAGATACAGTATGTACAACCTGTTCCTGGAGACTTTATCTGATATTATATCATTTATTTGATACAAAGTGCTGTAACATGTCAATGGGCAGAGGGAAGATGATGGTGGAGTTCCTCTCAGCTGAAATCGAGTTAAGTGTTTGGAGGTAGCGGAGCTGAAGGGCAGATGGTGACTCAGCAATTACCAGAGAGGCCTCTTTTAATGCCCGTGACGCATTCATCTCTCCCTCAGCCGCGATTACCTTCGATAACAATACAAAACACAAAAGTATTGAAATATACATTGCCTCATGCATCCAGAAACACTCTGTGCCTCCTTTAAGCATAATGAGAAATTAACAAGACAAATACAAAGATTCCAGACTAATACTGAGCACCAGGGGTTTGAACACTGCTACTGTTTATTGTCGAGTTCTGCCAAGCCCAAAATATTTTACATTATTCATATGCAGCTGGCAAGGGAGACAGGCACAGAAACTTTAGCCGTATTGATCATCTTGCCAAGCATTTCCATAAACACTTCCCATCATCTCCACCATTATCAGATTCCATCTATCCATTATGGATACCACTTATCCGTCAGGGCTGCGGAGGAAGCTGGAGCCAAACCCAGCTGACTTGAGGTAAGGGTACACCCTAAACAATGAATGTGTAGCAGGGCTAACACAGAGACAAAACAACCATTCACACCTATGGGCAATTTATAGTAGCCAGTTGACCTATTCTACACTTTTAGACTGTGGGAGGAAACCAGTATACAGAGGAAACCCACACATGCACAGAGAGAACATGCAAACTCTATACTGAAAGGCTGTGAGGTTTGAGCCCAGAACCTTCCCACTGTGAGGTGACAGTGCTGACCATGGCAATAATGTGCTACCCCATCATCATACCATATTATCAAATTAAATATCATGAATAAATGGATGTACCAGTGGCTGGATGGCAGAATTTGCTCATTGGTTAAGGCTTTAGGCTTTCTGGACCAATCAGAGGGCAGCAATCTCAAATCCCAGCTCTACCCAGCTGCCAGTTTCGTTCTTGACCAAGACTCTTTAGCCTCATATGCCCACTTGTACCATGTCACAATTGGATAAAAGTGTCTGCCAAGTGATGAAATATAAATTTGATTGAGATTTATTGTAAATATATCAAACAGGAATTTTTAGAAAATTAACAACGGAATATTTAAATTTTTTAGTTTAATGCAAGTGTCAAAAGTAAGCTAACAAATTTTCCCTGCGATGGCCTGGCTAGGCAGTACCCCGCCCAACCCCAGAGTCGGCTGAGATGGGCGCCTGCCTCCCCGTGACCCTAATTAGAATTAAGCGGTTTAGAAAATAAATGAACTTTCATTTATTTATTTTTTATATAATAATGATATAAGTACTATTAGCTTAAACTAGAATACATGCAAGACATGTGCACTGCAAAGATTCATCTTTGTACACTAGTCCTCCAGAACATCAGAATGGGAACTTCTGTAGATGAAAAGTTTCATTTATTAGTTTTAAGATCCATCATGCCTCTTTCAGGCTTTGTGCATCTGGGACTGATGATAAAACTTACCTTAGCACGAGCCTCCCTGGTGGCTTCAGCCTCCGCTGCCATGGCTCTCTGGAGCTGAAGAGGGAGTTTAACATCCTTAATCTCCACTCGCTCCACCTTGATACCCCATTCATGCGTGGCCTCATCTAGAGAAGACTGCCAACAAGACACACCGAT
>JAQNCB010000013.1:12610241-12622275 GCA_030068295.1 Euristhmus nudiceps
TGTATACACATAGTACTGTGGCTGTTTGGTGTATACCTGGACATCATCATCACCATAATTATTATTTCAGGATAATTAAGTTATTTGACGAAGGAGGGGGCTATACAATTCAGCCACTGGGCCTGAGATAAATAATTGTTTTAGGGTATATTACAGGCCCTTGCACACTTGAGGACACTCCAGCTTTGCTGAACAGCATCGACAAAACACAGTATGCAGCAGTCTACTGGTTACAAGTCCTCAACTTGATTGGCATAGAGTTGGGTGCCAGGAGTTGCTTCCGACGGTAGGAGAGGCCATCGTGCCTCATTGGGCAACTACCGCCTGCCTTAAGCTGGGCAGCCCCCAGCCAGTAAGGTGCTGCCTCACCAGGGTCCGTTAACCTCACTGGGTGCATGGTGTTTAGGGTGACAACCAACATGCAGATCGCCAAGGGCACACCAAGCAATAAGAGCAAGACGACAAAGACAAAGGAAAAGAAGTTTGCTGCCCTAAAGTGCGGCACATGGAATGCCTGAACAATGACACCAGGTTTCTTGGACAATCTCCAAGACATCAGTGGCACCCGCAAAACAGCTGCCATCGGCTGGGAGCTAAGCAGGTTGCATATGGACATTACCCTCCAAGAAACTAGACTCCCGGACTCAAGCTCTGTGAGAGAGAAGGACTTTACGTTCTTCTGGCAAGGGAAGTCACCAGATGAAGCAAAGGAACATGGTATTGACTTTGCAGTCAGGAACAGCCTGTTGGGATACATCATCCCACCAACAGAGGGAACAGAGAGAATTCTGTTCCGACAACTCCACACTGCAGCCGGACCAGCCACCCTCATGAGTACCTATGCCCCAACTCTCACTTCCTACACAGACACAAAAGATAAATTCTATGACGACCTCAGTTCTGCCATCAGAAACGTTCCTGACACCACTTGCTATTCGTCCTTGGAGACTTCTACGCCAGAGTGGGTGCCGACCACACGTCTTGGCCTTCCTGTTTGGGTCACTTTGGTGTTGGATGCATGAATGATAATGGACAGTGCCTGCTTGAACTTTGCTGCCACCATGATCTCCGCATCACAAATATCTTTTTCAACACCAAGCCCCAACATCGAATCTCCTGGAGACACCCCAGGTCCAAGCACTAACACCAACTTGATCTGGTCCTCATCAGGCATCCCGACCTACCATGCATCAGACTCACCCAGAGCTATAAAGAGTGCTGACTGCGATACAGACCACTCGTTGATGCAGCAAGGTGAAACTAAAGGCCAGAAGAATTTGTCATACAAAGAGACCTAGCAGACCCTGCATCAGCAACACTCAAAACCCAGTCAAGGTAGAGGAGTTTGCCGTAGCCCTGGAAAAGTGTTTACCAGGCCCGTAGAGTGACAGCGCCAAGGAAAGATGGGAATACCTGAGGGACGCAGTGTACACCTCAGCAATGTCGGTGTTCGAAAGGCAAACAAACAAGTCAGCAGACTGATTTGAAGCCTACACTGAGAACATCAGACTTGCAGTTGAAGCAAAGAGGGCTGCAATATCTACCTATAAAACCAGCCCCAGTAAACAAACCCTACTGACCCTACGAGTGGCCCACAGCAAAGTCCAGCAGATTGCCAGGTGGTGTGCCAATGACTACTGGCTCCAGCTCTGCTCTGAGACCAGATTGCAGCTGACACTGGCAACATCAAGGGGCTGTATGATGGCATTAAGCAGGCTCTTGGAACACAAGAAGAAGAAGCCCCACTGAAATCCTCCTCTGGTGACATCAAGGACCGAGCAAAACAGATGGAACATTGGGTTGAGCATTATTTCGAGCTCTACACCAGGGAGAACATAATCTCAGAAGACGCTCTCAACTCTGTTGGGTGCCTCCCTGTGCTGGAGGAGCTGGACAGCAAATCAATGCTTGAAGAACTGCATGACGCTCTGGACTCCCTAGTCACTGGCAAAGCTCCAAGGAAAGACGCTATCCCAGTGGAGGTTCTGAAATGCTGCAAAGATGTCCTGGTGGAAGAGCTGCACCATCTCTTCTGTCTGTGCTGGAGGGAGTGGGAAGTACCACAATACATGAGGGATGCCAACATCGTGACATTACACAAGAACAAAGGCAACAGGTGTGACTAACACTTACCATGGCATCTCCCTCTTGAGCATCATTGAGAAGTTGTTTGCAGGAGTTGCACTGAAGAGACTTCAGGTCCTTGCAGAAAGAGTCTACCCTGAATCCCAGTGTGGCTTCTGTGCCAACAGGTCCACCATCGACACTGTCTTCTCTCTCAGACAGCTGCAGGAGAAATGCAGAGAGCAAAGGCTACCACTCTTCATTGCCTTCATAGACCTGATGAAGGCCTTCGATACAGTCAACAGGGATGGCCTCTAAGATCCTGCCAAAGACAGGGTGCCCACCCAGGCTGCAGAAAATCATCAGATCCTTCCACGATGGAATGACTGGCACCATAGTCTTCAATGGCTCAAAATCAGAGTTTCAAGATCAAGAGTGGCATGAAACATGACTGTGTCCTTGCCCTGACACTGCTCAGAATATTCTTTGCTGTCCTGATAAAGCATGCCTTCGGATCAGCCACTGAGGGAATCTTTCGCTGAACTAGACTAGACGGCAAACTCTACAACCTCTCCCGGCTTAAGGCCAAGTCCAAAGTTCAGCAGAAATGCCTTCATGATCACCTTTTCTCAGACGATGCAGCAGTCACGACCCATTCAGCGGAGGAGCTCCAACTGCTTATGGACCGCTTCAGCCAGGCATGCGAGGCCTTCGAGTTGAAAATCAGCCAGAAGAAAATGCAAGTCATGGGGCAAGATACAGACCCTCCACCCAACATCAGTCTCTCTGATCAAGCACTGGAAGTTGTCCACGACTTTGTGTACATGGGCTCTACCATCTCTGACTCTCTTTCTCTAGACGAAGAGTTAGACAGGCGCATCAGCAAAGCTGCTACCACAATGGCCAGACTCTACAAGAGAATTTGGATAATTGCCAGGTTGACTGAGCAAACGAAAGTCGAAGTGCACAAGGTCAGTGTTGTGAGCACCTTCCTCTATGGAAGCGAGACATGGACAATGTCCAAACAGGAGCACAAGCTTAATGCCTTCCACATGCGCTGTCTCCGCCACATCCTGGGCATCACCTGGCAGGACAAGGTCACAAACACCAGCGTACTGAATAGAGCCATGGTTCCCAGGATGTACAGTTTGCTAAAACAGAGGAGTCTGCGCTGGCTTGGCCATGTTGCGCGCATGAAGGACGGAAGAATCCAAAAGGACCTCATCTTTTTAGAGCTGACACAAGGAACTCGTCCCACAGGCAGACCAAAACTCTGCTTTAAGGATGTCTGCAAGAGAGATCTGAAAACCCTTAAAATTGATGTGGACACCTGGGAAGCCACTGCCTCTGATCGACCAGCCTGGAGACGACCAGTGAAAGAGGGGCTGACAAACTTTGAGGAGACCCTTGCGCAACAGTCCGAGGCAAAGAGACAAAGAAAAAGGCCTCAACCCAGGCAGACAGACCAGCAACTACGTTCATCTGTCCTGGATGTGGGAGAGACTGCCACTCCCGCATCGGTCTGACCAGCCACACCAGACGATGTCTTTAACTTCAGCGTGCAAGCCCATAGTCTCCTATTGCCTATGATGATGACAGAGGAACATAAAAAGCAAACCAAATCAAGATTACAGATATTTTCCCCCCACATTTTCATTCTCACGTCATGCACTTAAGTACTGTGTCAGAGTGTTTTCAAACTCATTCAGAAATTTAGCATTATACTACATGGAATGTAAGAAAACCACACTTTGTAATATCATGTTCCTAAACTCATTCGAAGTTCAAGTAAATATTTAAGGGAAACACAAGTAAAGCAAACTAAATCAAGATTTTTTTTATGATTTGTATTCATTCCTAATGCAGGTCAGTGATGCCACCTGGTTCAATTGTCTGACAAACTGCGAGCATTTATCATTGTGATTCAAGCGTTTTCACTCACTTTTTTTGTTTTGCAAAACACGAAATGCAGGCTATAGTCTCTAAGTGACAGACTTCACTTAAAAAAAAAAAAAAAAAAAAAGTAATCTTGATGGGCAAGCAGTCTGTCATGTTAGGTGACATTTATTCACAGAATGTTTGGAAACAACATTAACATGAAGTACATGAGTATACATCATTAAAAACCCATGAGATTGTAACAGATACAGGGCTACTCAAAACAAATTATTTTAGCAACAGGTGACCAGTGTCTTGTCAGTTGTTACTATAACAACAACATTCTATACTATACTACTCTCACGAATAAGGTGACTCATCCGCCGTGTAAAGTGATGTGTCCATTAGTGTTACATGATGTGTCAGTCAATGTCACGTGACATTAATTTAAAGTGGCTTTAAAATTTATTATGTGGATAATATCTTTTAATGAACATGACTGCTTGCTTTCAAATTCGGAACTGTGTAAATTGACAAGAATTTTTTGTACCCAAGACCAAATAATGAGCCACATACTTCTTGAGCATTTGAGAGCAACAGTGGGCCAAGTCCATTTTTGTGAATCTTCAGGAGAATGCTTTAAAGTTTTAAATATTAATATTAAAAAAAAAATTGTATGATTCATTATTTCAATGCCTTCAATCTCACTGAATACTTCTACTACATACATTTTTGGCCTAAATTGCTGTTTTGCTGGGACTTTGCCATTTCTTAAAAGAATTGCAACAACCCCTTGTTGAAATGTTATTTTTTAGTGCAACAGTGGTCAAAGTCCAAATGCCCAAGAAATATAGCACGCATACAAAAAAAATAATGAATAACATTCAGTTAACTACTAACAAGCTGATGCAGTGGTGTCCAAGCTAAAGTAATACTTACTGTCTGAATTGTTTAACCTTTTTTTCAGGTTTGTTTTTCCTAGAAGTGGAAGACTTGCACATGGGCACCGCCATCTTGGTTTTTGGACTTGGCCCAATGTTGCACTAATAAATCAGTAAAATAGCTAAGCGCAATAGGGAAGTGTCCCTTATATGTTAAAAGTGGAACTTTACCTGGATTTAGACCAGTATTGATCGGAAATATTTAACCTTTCTCTATGCATTTCTGTACTTACCTCAAAATTAACAAAAAAAAAAAAAAGCCCACTGTTGATCTAAGGGGCTCAAATGTTATTTGAAAAAGATTGAAAAAAAAGTGTGTGGTTGGTACATTTTGTTCGATTCTGTATGACTTCTACACACAATTTTGCATCAATTAATGAAATCATCTCACAATAACAACTGTGTCATGTTCGCACATGCCATGTTCATACATACATTCTATCTATAATATATACACATACACACAGTTGAACTCCGGTCTAACGGACACCGATGCAGCGGATATCGGGTCCAACGGGCAACGGACTTTGTCCAGTAGGTGTCATGAGCATGCCAGTGTTTATAAGCCAGACCTGTGATCTGTGCTGCGTGCTGTTTTCGCTGCATACTTCGTGCTGCGTGCTCATATGAGCATGACAGTACGCGGTGTGGAGATAATGTCCACTGCCAATAATCTTGCTCACCACATGGGAATAAAGTGTAATTTTTCCACAGATTGGTTGTGGTGGTTTAGAAATCGTCACGGTATATGTAATAAGGTGGAGCAACTAGCGAGTAGTGCTAACGACAGTGCTGTTGAGCCCTTCAGGCTCCTGTTAAATGAATTACTGTATCATGTATTTACTGTACAGGTATAATATAACTTTTTTATTTGGGTGTTAAATGTTCAGTACTACTGTGCTTTTACAGAACTTTGAGGTGATTTTACTTATATACAGTATGTAGTACGTGTGTGTGTGTGTGTGTGTGAGATATATATCTATCTATCTCTCTCTCTCTCTCTCAACATTTCCAAAGTTGGATGTAGACATAAACCAAACTTGTGCTGCATTTCTTCCACTTACTGGATGATTTTATTGTAGGATTTTAGAAAGGTACAGGCATTCAAGCATGCCTCTTCAAGTGGGCAGTGAGTGTGGTTATGCAGCAATAAAATCCCAAAACCTTTTTTCATGAGACACAGTGCTCTCCAAACCTGCATGCTATGGGAGATTCCCTCTCTGTCTGATAGCACTTCTGACAGGTTTTTCGTGCCCAAGACGTTCCTCAGTGTGGTTTGTGCGAGAAGGCGAGTTGCGTTATCGGCATTTCTCACATTTGCCACAGACATGATGGGGTCATTGACCCGGAAGTAAACCACACCATCTACAGACACCGTCACTGAGTCCTTGGTCAGAATCTGTGTTCAGAGAAAATACATGTTGCTCAATGAGATACATAGATGCTGATCTCGGCTTCAAATTTAAAACGTAAAATTAAAAAAAAAGTAAATAAATAAAATAAAACATCACTGCACCTCCTGAGGTGGGATCTCAAACGTCTTAGCTCTCAAGTCCACCCTTGTAAAAGTGTCAACACAAGGCAACACGAAAAACATTCCTGCAGAACGGTGGAATCTCAATTACTGAATTGTTGCTCATTTTCCTTGCTATGCCACATATTCTGATTGATGAATATAATATGATATATTACTGCGATGTAAAAGAAAAGAAAAGGAAAAACCTATTCAATTCCTAAAAGGGTAATTTACTGACAAGCATCATTTTTTGCTATAGATCAAGATGCTGTTATACCTGGTCCTTTTGGTTTCTTGTCAATGATACGACCCAAACGAAAGATCACAGCTCGCTCATACTCCTGCACAAGCTTAATGAGAAGATTTAAAATAAAATAAAATAAAAAAAGGAGGAAAGCATTAGGAATAGAAGCCTGGTGGCATAGTGCTTAGCAAAACTGCATCACAGAACATCCTGGGTTTGAGTCCTGAGCTCGGTGAAGGTGCTTCTGCGTAGAGTTTGCATGGATTTCTGCCGGATACTCCGGTTTCCTCCCTCAGTCCAAAGACATGCATGTTAGGCCAACTGGCTGTTTCAAGTTGCCCCGAGGTCTGAACATGAATGGTTGTGTGAGTGTGTGTGTGTGTGTCGGCCCTGCAATAGACAGGCAAACTGTTCTGGCTTTCTTTGCACAGATTTGACTGAGGTTAGCTCCAGCCTCCCCACGACCCTGATAGTAAACACATATTGGGATGGGGGTACACCACCTCTCACCTGAGGCCAGACAGGATTTGCTCCAGCATGACAACTCTGATGGACAAGTGGTACAAATAACGGATTGTATAGTTTTACCCAATTTTATGTCAGTTTCATAACTGCCAGTGTTGTTCTTATTATTGATCACCTGGGAGAACGGTCCCTTATACCGACATTTGGATATTAGACTAAGATTATGTACTGCACGAAGGATATTTTAAGAGGCATGTGCAAAACTATTATTTTTGTTGTTTATTTGTTCACAATAGGACTTACGAAAATTTTCATTGATTAAATCTTCTAAATAAGTTTTAAACTATAAAATCCTTGCATTCGATTGAATTTGTACTTAAAAATAGATAAAAAAAAAATTCATGCTCATACACCAATATTCCACCTACATAGCAAGCATTTATTAAACAATTCTTACTTCTGATATCTTGATGGTGATTAATAGCATTACTGCCGAAGAGGATTGGCTGTAAACTTTAGAAATACCCTCTGAATATTATATACAGGTCACATGAGCAAAATACCAGAGCCTGATTGGCTTGTATGATTTGTTCGTTGTTTCGTAACCAAAAGTAACTTTGTCTCCTAAGAGATACTTTCAGATTAAGATCTTGAAATGTTTGGGGTTGTTTTTTGCGATATTAGTGTGGGTAATGATGTGGCAACATCTAACATCCAAGTTTGCCCTACTCCAACAATTTTGACCAAAATATGACTACTATATCCTATTAGATGACCCTAGCCTAGTAGATGTTAATGACTTTATTCGTAAAGAGCAGAAACAGTTACACATTCTTGGACTGCAAATTCCATACGATGGTATAATTACAGAGAGCCCAACATTTAACATTTCTCAGTGATCAGAAAATGTAGTGTTTCTGTAGCCTGTAAATTTAATTTTAGATCACATACCTTGATGCACATGAATACGGTGATGGGAAACAGTGTTATAGTGAAAATAAAAGAGATGGTGATAAAAATCCAGCCACACCAACCAAGAGAACGAGAGCTGTCATCTGATGAAGAAGGGACAAAAAAAAAAAAAAGTGACTTCATTAATGAGGACAGGTTTTTAATTTAAATTCGGACTGCCAGGAAACACCATTACCATTTAAGGACATGATCTAAACTCCTGAAGCCATGATTATATTGTTGCTATGGTTCAGAAAACAAATCCTGAGCTTAAATAATTTAAAATGCTTCGGCTTTTATTTTTTAATTTATTTATTCATTTTTTTTTAAATGGCAATTTTATTTTCTGTAAATAACATTTTTAGATTAAAATACCTGGCTGTTTTTCTGATAGTGTCACATGCAGCCATGTGGCACATTTTAAAATGTTCTTACTCCCCAGTGACGACTGTAACTTGGATAACCATTCAAAATAGTGCAGTCAGGTTTTATATGACTTCATAATATAGTGTAAGGGTGTCAAACTCTTTCACTGAGGGCCATATCACAACATTGGTCTTGGTCACCAAGGACAAAATAACTGAGCATCGATTTAAAAAAAAGGCATGAAATGAAATCTACATGGCAAAATGATTAATTTGGGTATTTGTTCTCTTTTTTTCACATTTCTGACAACACACAGTCCTTCTGGAGCCATGAATGAATAGCTGTTTATTGGAAATAGGTTGCTGCCAACTAGTGGAATGATGATGAATTACATTTCATGGTCATGGTTGATGCAAAGAACGTATGATAATCATATGCTGTAAAATTTCTCATGGGCAACAAAATATGAGTCTGACACCTGTGGCGTAGTGTATTCCAGTAATATGGTACAGAATGGCATTTAGTCATGGTATTCCCACAACCTAATAAAAAGAAAACTACAAACAATCCCATTAATTTTCACTATTATTTTTTGTACTTGACAACCTAGTCGATGCAATTTCAAAAGTATTATGTAATAGAATTATGTATACAAGTTATTCACATCACAGACACTGACCACAGAGTCGCACTAAACTCAATCCAAGATATTTAACCTAATCGCAAGAGACCCTGTTTATACGAGTCTGCATTGAGAGACAAATGACACAAAGAGTGCAGTGGTTAGTACGTCAGCCTCAGCACAAGAAGGCCTGGGTTCAATTCCTGGGCTAAAGCGTTTTTTTTTGTGTGTGGAGTTTGCATCTGGTCCCCATGCTTGCACTGGTTTCCTCAGGGTACCCAGGTTTCCTTCCACAGTCCAAAAACATGCACAGCAGGCTAACCGGCTGTTCCAAATGACCCCAAGGTGTTAATGTGAGTGCAAATGTGTGTGTTGGCCCTGTGATGGCCTGACGAGCTGTCCAAGGTGGAGCCCGCCATCGCCCAGAGAAAGCTGAAATGGGCGCCGGGCTCTCGGCAACTCTAATTAGGAGTAAGAGCTTAGAAAATTAAAAAATAAACGAATTAATGAATGTTTCAGTGGGTGTCGAAGCTCTTTCCATCAGAATTTGACCATACCAGCTTTCTCAAAACAGATGTAATGAATCTGTATGGGAAACAACTTCTAAATTATCCTGGGATGACCGAGTATCCAGGGGAGACGGAGTTTCCAGGTTATCCTACTGTTAAAGTGTGGGTGTGCCTACTGAAACTAAGAAACGGTTGGTTGTATTTAAATAATAAATATAATGATGTAAAAGAAAATAGTTAGATAGAACGACAAGTTATTGAACACTTGATGACACACCTAAATCTATTTCATAGATGCTAAAGAAGGAAAGTCTGACTTGGTTGAGAAATACGGTTGAGTCTATCGCATTGTGTTTAATAGGCATATTTCATAAACTACTGTTTTCTCAGTCACTCAACGAGTTAATCCTACTACAGTCACGAGTGGGCTGTAGCCCATCTCAGCAGAAACCTAGTGAAGGCATAGTACGATCCGAATCACCAGACCATCACAGGACCAACACACACGGGGAAAATAATAATAATAATAATAATAATAACTTACACTCACATCCAAACCTTTGGCAATTTGAAACAACCAATTAAATTAAAGAGCATGTCGTTGGAGTGTGGGAGGAAACCAGAGTACCTGGAAGAAACCCACATAAGCACAAGGAGAATATGCAAACGCTACACAGAAACATCCACACCTGGGGCTTAAACCAAGAACCTTCTTGCTGTGAGGTGGACGCACTACCCACAACACCACCATGCCACCCCTACTGTTCTCTGATACTACATAATATACTGCAAGCTGTAAAGTGTCAGATTCTCCAGAGTCTTTTCCTACAGGAAATGCTGCATTAGGTATTAGTAATTCTATCCTCCAAGCATGACCATGCAAGTTTCTCACACCTCACAGACCAGAATAGGTTACTTCTTTTTACTCCTTTTTAGGATTAAAATTTCATCATAATAAAGTTAAACCAAACTATACCTCCCTATTATAAAAATGAGTTGCTGGAGTTAAAACTCTGAGATCACAGCTGATAACCTGAAGCCTGCCTAACACTAAAGAAGTAACCACACACGAGGTATGGTATATGTGAGAGATATATTTGTTTACATAGTAACATTACCTTGTATAATAGGGATCACGCTGTCATGTTCTCTCTCCATTACTTTCCCGTCGACCTTGTTTTTGTTCGTCATATCCAGAGGATGTGTTTTGTGTGGAGTCGGTGCTTTGGTGTGCACGAGGAAACGTCACACCGGGGGCTTTTGATCCTGTGATGAAAAGGGCGTGGCTTCAGCTACCGTTCGGTCACGAGACACGCGCGCACACACACACACACACACACACACACACACTGTTTTTTGTAATGTAAACTAATATAATGTAGTAGAATATAGCATAATATAATATAATATAATAAAATATAATAATATAACATATTCATTCATTCATTTTCTGAACCGCTTAATCCTAATTAGGGTCGCAGGGAGGCTGGCGCCCATCTCAGCCGACTCTGGACGAGGGCAGAGTACACCCTGGACAGCTTGTCAGTCCACCCTACACACAATCATTCACACTTACACTCAGACCTAAGGGCAATTTCGAACAGCCAATTAGTCTATTGTGCATGTTTTTGGAGGGAGGAAACCACAGTATCCAGAGGAAAACCCACACAAGCACAGAGAGAACATGAAAATTCCACACAAAAGCACCTGAGCCAGGGAATTGAACCCATGCCTTCTTAATATGAAGCAGATGCGCTAACCACTGTACCACTGTGCTGCCATAATATGATATGCTATGATATGATGTGATATATGAGTGAACCGCACGGTGGCGTAGTGGTTAGCAGGTCTGCCTCACAGCAAGAAGGCCTGGGTTTGATTGCCAGCCTGAGCGTTTCTGTGTGGAGTTTGCATGTTCTCCCTGTGCTTGTGTGGGTTTCCTCCAGGTAGACCAGTTTCCTCCCACAGTCTAAAAACATGCACAGTAGGCTAATGAGCTGTTCCAAATCGCCCTTAGGTGTGAGTATTTGTGTGGGTAAATGGTTGTTTGAGTGTTGGCCCTGCGATGGCCTGGTGAGCTGTCCAGGGTGTACCGCGCCCTCGCCCAGAGTAGGCTAAGATGAGCGCCAGCCTCCCCGCCACTCGAATTAGGATTAAGCATTTCAGAAAGTTAATGAATAAATGAATGATATAATATTTAATATTATTGTAACCCAATGTTATATTATATTATTCATTAGACAGAATAGAGGTTATTTATGATATACATTTCTCAGAAAAGCTTTCAAAATAAATTATGCATGACAAACAATAACAGGGATTGCCACCTGACTGTGTACTGAATACTGCACCGGTAACATATTGCATTAAATTATCTTCATCACTTAGTCAAACCTAGGAGTTATTCATTCATTCATTTTCCAAACCGCTTATTCCTAGTTAGGGTCGCGGGGAAGGCTGGCGCCCATCTCAGCCGAC
>JAQNCB010000013.1:12720000-12732622 GCA_030068295.1 Euristhmus nudiceps
AAAAGTTCTCAGACAAATGCCATAATTTCTTTATGGCATTTGTCTGAGAACTTTTTGACTAACCCTCGTATATGGTGGCACAGTGTTTGCCTCACAGCAAAAATGTCCTTGGTTCGATTCCTGGGATCAGGGTATTTCTGGGTGGAGTATATATATATAGATAGTTTATTAAAGGAATAAGTATATTACAGTTTTTATGTTTGGAGAGAGTACTGCTGTGGAAACATGGGAAATTAGTTCTGGTTATCAGTCATGTAATAGCAGCTACAAAGAGACATACGCTCTCTTGTTGTTTCCTTTTTTTCTCTTAAAGTTAGTACGACAAATGAATTACAGCTTTTCAGTTCTCTGTCCCAAAGACTTTACAGTGTCGGACAGCAGCTTTACCTTTTTACACTTTCACAAAATGCTAACATTGAAGATTCCTTGCCCAAGTGTAAATGCCTCTTCAATGAAAACATCATCATAACAATTTCACACCTACTATAGAAATGATAATGTATTTAAAAAAAGCACAAAAATACAAATCTAGAATATTACATGAATTACTTTATTATTATTATTATTATTATTATTATTAGCAGTAGTAGTAGGAGTAGGAGTAGTAGTAATGGTCAGTGTGAGGGAAATGCTCCTATTTAATGATGATGTTTATGGCTTCCAAGTGGTGCACTGACAAGGTGCGCGAATATCACCGTCTACAACAGAGCTAACTGGCCAAGTTCTAACAGTGGGGAGAGACGACATACTCATGCCTTCCTGTCGTTTACACTGATCACCAGCCAATCATGGGCATTTGCCAGTCCACTCGTACCAAGGGGTGGATAGCTCTTTCCCTCCGAGTGTGTTGGGCTGCTCATGCATGCACATGTGCAGCAGTTCATAAGGATGCAGGTGGCAGTGGAGGAGATAAGTGCATTCGTATACCTCTTCCTGGTTGGTGGTAATCAGATGTGATAGAGATGCAATACTTGATGGGTGGGAATTGAATACAACTAAATGACTAAATTAGGGAAGTAAAAGGGGAGAATTCCCCTTCAATACACTGAGGGATGTTTGGATCAGTGAAAAAGGCTAACCATTTTTAACTAGTGCCATAACTCTTATTTAACATTTATTTCCCGTTTGCTTATGAGGTGATGGTCTTTGACAGGTTGTGGTGTGGTGGTTGGAATCTGGTCAGTCGTACTCCAATATCTCGAGGGATTTCAAATCAACAAAGCTCCACACAAAGTGAACGTGACTAGAAAAACCATCATTCCACATGAGGGGTGGCTGGGGGTGCGTGGGGGTGGGGCGTTGGAGAGAAAGCACTCTCTGCAAAAGGAGAAGCAGATGTGGTTCGTTTGTAAGAGGAGAAATACATAGCGTCGCATGCTGACATGGTGATAAGTGTCCTCAGCTGCCTCTTCTGTAGATTAGTGCGGCGAGAAACAGAGCTGAAGAAAGATTTGGGTGGTTGCATTCGAGCCATTGAAAGGTGGTCCAGGGCATCAACTGTACACTGAAAATGACCAAAATTACTTTAAAACCATTAGAAAAAGAAGGAAAGTACTAGAGGTTAGCGATAATGTGCCAAAGAAGCTAATGTACAGTCAGAAATGTATGCATATGACGTATGAGAAGTGAAAGAACTTGTGCCAAAAAATGTAGCCTCATAATTCTGGACTAAGTTACTGTTTGGGGAAGGATTTAAATAATCCATCTGTATGTATGTATGTATGTACATATCAATTATTGAAAAATCACACATTAAAGCATAAACTATTTTATGACATTGCCCCAGTGGTAACTTTAAGCTCTACTGTCACAGCATATATGATTGGTGGCCTCACTGTTCCCCACAAATGGGTTTCATTAGCATGGTCGTCTTATGTCATTCCGCTAAGCATTAAAAAAATAAAGGCTTTGAGGGGGAAAGGCCATCTCGCTTTTTTCACAGCAAATACAAAGAGACACACAGCACGAAGGCACTGCAGGAAAAAAGATCACTGCAAACATATACAGTGCCTTCTAATGTTATTGTACCGTAGGAATTTCTAGGCAAAGCGAAGCATATAAAATGCCTGTTTGTACTCAACCCATCGTCGAATCTTATTCATCAGTGGGTAAAATTGCTCAACAGACGATCACACGCACATGCAGTCAAGTCCGGTGTTTTTAAAACCTTCAAGTAAACGGCTGAAATCCTTGTATACCTTTTCTACTGCACAAAAGATCTGATATAATCTATATTCTAACAGAATATAGATTCAGTCTTTTATTTACTTTCTGAACCACTTAATCCTAGTAAGGGTCATGTGGAGGCTGGTGCCAAATCTGGGAGAGGGCAAAGTACACCCTGGACAGCTCACCAGGCCATCGCAGGGCATCTAACAGATATAATTTCTAATGAATCCTACCACCACCACCAATGCTACCACCACCATGCTTTACTGTAGATATGGTGCTCTTTGGATTGTAAACTTGATTGGCTTTCTGCCAGATACACGTTTTGGCATTGAGGTCTTGGTCTCATCTGACAGTAATGCATGATTTCATTTGGCACCAGAATCCTTAAGGTGATTTAATGTGGGTTTTCTTTAGAGGTGCCCTCCTTCTTGTGACTTTTCAAAACAAACCACATTGGTGACACATTTTTGGAATCGTCATCACATGCAAACAATGAAAATTCTTTGCCAAAATATCCTGTAACTGTTCCAAAGTTGCCATAGGCCTCGTGGTAGCCTTTCTGACCAGTTTCCTCCTCACTCTTCCATTTATTTAGACGGGATGACTTGATACCACAATGGGTCCCAATAATTGCAAACACTTCCCACTTCTTGATAATAGATTTACTGTTTTCCTATGCACTCATAAAGCCTTTATTTGTTTTTTTTTAATCCATCTCCTGACTTGTACCTGTCTACAACTTTGTGCCCGAAATCTTTTGACAGTGCCGTGCCACCCATAGTTGACTGTTTGCTTTTAATTACACCTCCAAGCACTTGACTGCTTCAAGAATGACAGTTATTATACTGAACTATTCCGAATGATCTCAACTGTTCACAGGTGAAAGCCATTCAGCTTGGTGTGCAATGGATAAGATTAGTTTACTTTAGTGTCACCTCATTGAGTGTTTTTAGGGGGGATGTGATACTTTCACCATCTTAATGATTCTGGTTTTATATTCTGAACTGTTGCTATAATCTGTGATTGCCTGATGAGCTGTCCAGGGTGTACCCCACCCTCACCCTGAGTCGGCTGAGATGGGTGCCAGCCTCCCCACGACCCTAATTAGGATTAATCGGTTCAGAAAATAAATGAATGTTGCTGTAATATCTTTCACTTGGCTGTTACAAGTTGTGTTGAGTAAATATAGCTGGATAAATATTTTTCATGTGTATTAATTTCAGACTGCAATGCAACCAAATGTGAGTTGAAGGAGATCATCCTTTTCTATACCTACTCTAGCAAGAATATAAAGTTGATTTTTATTTGCTTGGCACTGTTGCTGCTCACTTACTGCGTTCATACTGCTCATTATGCTGCTAAAGTATAGAGAATACGAAAAATGTCCAAACCTTTGATTAATAATGTTCCAGTGTGTAATTGTAGAACTTTTCCTCAGTTCATTTGAGTTAGTTTTCACTACAATATAAATACGGAATGACACACATTCCACACTTGCTCACTGATCTATCAACATGGGGAAAAGTAAAAGACACGAACATTAATAATCCAAAATGATTTTGGCCTTCTTACATGAGATAACGGTTCTTAAAAAAAGACATGTATGAATTTAATCATAGCCCGACGAGGATAATGATTAAAAAGTTTTAAACGGATGGAGATGTAATGATCCTGGTTCGAAAATGATGAATGTGTATTTTCCCCCTACAGACTGAGGTGGTTCAAAAGGCAAGAATTTCTGTGAGGTTCGCAGTTGGAGGATTTGCAGATGTTGCTTTGTATCCAAGGGTCACCAAGTTTCCAAAACTACAGTAACACGCCATTTCCATGTCAACAAGCTTTTTTAAAAGGCTTGCCAATGAAAACCTTTCACTCTCCTCAAATCACATAGGTAGATTCCTGGTGTTTCCTAATAACACTGGAATCTTGATTAAAGCCAGGTTTTGCAGACGAATGAGACCAAAATGTAGTTTATCTGGACTTGTACATTAGTCATTTTCGGGAAAGGAATAGTGTACGCTTGGAAAAGCCTTTCATTCATAATATAAAGTATGGTGTTGACTTGTCGTAGGGCTCTTCCCCTACAATACTGCTGGGACATGGCACTTTGAAGTTAGGGTGTCTATTTCCAAGACATTTAGTAGCAGACAAGTCCCAAACAGAGTCACTGTTCAATTTTTACCCAACACAACAATAAACTGAATTCCTCCAAATCTGCATAAAAACGGTACAATGACCACACACATAATCAAGCTTATGCAATGTCTGTCATGGTCCCCTTACTTAAAGCAAATTGAAAACATGTGCGTTAAGCTGAACTGAGTGCACAAGCAGGCACTGAAGATCTGGTGACATTTTAATTCTTTTTTTTTTCTTTTTTTCGTCATTCTCAGTGAGTGCTTTCTTTATTCTGATCAGGACAGTGGTCGGTCTGGAGCCAATCCTGGGAACACTGGCCACAGGGCAGGATGTATACAACACAGAGAATCAGAAAAATAGTCTGATTGGCACCTGAGGGCGATTTAGGATCGCTGTTCCACCTACAGTACTGTGCAAAAGTCTGAGACATGCTAAGAAATGCTGTGGAGCAAACAGTTACTACTGTGTATATAAAAATAATTACAAAGCACAGTCAACAGTAATAAGTATAACAAAGGCATTATAAGGTGTGATGTCACGGCTTAAAAATGTAGTCCCAGGTACAGTGTGTGCAGTTTTACAAGGTAAGGGGCGGTAAGTTTTACTGAGCATCTTGTGAAACCAGTTAGAGTTCTTCTGTGGATTTTGACTCTCCCACTTGCTTCGTTTCTTTCTGCAGCCTTCTAACCCAGCAGCCTTCATTATGTTTTTGTCTGAAAAGTCGTCCTCCTATGTAGCATGCTACTTTATTTATTCATTCATTCATTCATCCATCCATCCATTCATTTTCTAAGCTGCTTAATCCTAATTAGGGTCGCGTGGAGGCTGACGCTCATCTCAGCCAACTCGGGGCGAGGGTGGGGTACAACCTGGACAGCCTGCCAAGCCATCGCTGGACCAACACTCATACAACCATTCACACACATTCACACCAAGGGGAGATTTGGAACCACCATTAGTCTACTGTGCATGTTTTTGGACTGTGGGTGGAAACCGGAGTACCCGGAGGAAACCCACGCGAGCACAGGGAGAACAGGCAAACTCCACACAGAAACACCCAGGCTGGGAATCGAACCCAGGCCTTGCTTTATTTATTTACTGACATTCAACTATTTTTTTCTGTATCATTTAATTTTGTGCTGGAAAACTTATGTTTGGAATTCTACAATATTTTTGTACAGACTTGAGAATGTAGAATACATTAAAAAAATCTGCAGCAAAATTTATAATAAAAAACAGGGTACCTAAGTCTTTGGCACAGTTCTGTAACATTTTTTTGACTAACACAACCTGCTGCACTACTGTGCCATCCACTGGTAACAATTTGCAAGGAGGAAAAATGTGATATTTCCCATATTTTATCAAAAACAACTGGTGGAAATGTACTGCATTCATACGGACAAACACATCAGTGGTCAATGACGTATTAATAGGTATTATCGTACATATTCTTAAGGTATTAATGTTATGGGGGGGAAAAAATAGCCATGAAGCTTTTCCTCAAAAGTTGTTTTTCAAAGCACAGAAATAAAACAAGCCGACAAGAAAGTGGCGTTAATAACTCTTAACATATACCCTACCCGGCCCCCAAAAAATAAAGTCGCACATGCGGATATGCTGTTGTTTTGCCTTAAGCGTTGCTTACAGCACATAATCGTTATAACTTTGTTCCAACAAACTTAAGCAACATAACATTTATTTCCATCCAGTGCTGGGTTCATTTTTCATTTTGATACAAATTGAACCGGAAAAAAATTAAACAACCTTCTCCAGCACATCCCAATAACTTTCAACAGATTTACAGTCATGACTCTGGGGTGCCAATACATATGTGAAAATGATTCCTCATGCTCTCTGAACCACTCTTTCATTATTTCAGTCCCCATTGCATATCCATGCCATCAGGGAAGAAAAAGTCCACTGATGTGATAACCTGCTCATTCACTACAAACAAATCATCAGCTGCTTCATTTCATTTCCACATGAATGTTGCTGAGCCTCGACCGGACCAACTGGAGCAACAATGCCGTGGAGATTACACGCTCAGATCAAGGCTAAATGCTCTCCGGGAAAATATTAGAATGTGAAACTTTTTTTTTTCTGGCCGGGCAGTGTAACTTCAGTGATAACAAAAAGCAAGTTATTAAAAATGCTGCTTGTTCATTTTAAAAGTTGGAGCAGCAGATCAACAAGGAACATTTCTGAACTTTCAGGCTGGTGAATTTGGTTTTCAGTTTCTGACAGAATGCATCACTAGTTGTTAAAATAATTAATTCTGTAATTTTAAGATTGATCACTGGAGAAGTTTTAAATTATTACAGCTGTACTGATCTTCCTTTCAGACTGAGTGGTTATTTTCCGACTTGGAATTTAATTCAAGAAAAAAATAATGGATTTAAAATGTTTGTAATAACTCTGAGTGAAAAATAAATTATGAAGCACAATTGACTCACTTTCTTCCGTGCTCTTTAGCTGAAACTGAATCATAGAAATTCTGTTATCATTGAGTTTTCGACAGGGATTTTCCCATTTACGCGAGTATGGGAACGGCATGCTCCAGTGTTACCACAGCTGCTTGGCTGAACCATTCACACTCACATTCACAGCTAGGGATAATTCAGCGTAGCCAGTTAGCCTCATTTGCTGATGGAGAAGACCAGAGTAACCGGATGAAACCTTCACAAGCACAAAGAGAGCATGCAAACTCCATACAGAAATGTATTTGCAGACTACTGGGTTCAAACCCTGAAACCTCTTGCTGTGACGTAGAGGTCTTTTCAACCTTTCAGATTATAACCATTAACCCAAAAACTTTTGCTTTGATCACATTAATCACAACATTGCTTTGAAGGACCACAATGCTTCCACTTGGTTCCTCTCAGTCTTTCTTCTCCTTGTTTTTCTCATTTTTCTCCTTGTTGGTGTTTCCTTGTTATGTTTCATTGACAGACATTCCATTGACAGATCTGTAAAAGCGATTTGTGATAAAATCTATTAAATTGTGGTAAATTAAAATGAAATTAAATAAAAGTGGGCAGTGGTGGCCTGGTGGTAAGCAGTTGTCCCTGCTGTCCCCCCCAGTGCAGCTAACTGGGTTCTCAAAGGCCGGCCATGTCTCTCACTGTCTGTGGTGAGAGGGATGTAAAAGAACCATTGCTGACTTTCATCAAGAGGAGGCTGTGGAGGCAATGGCCTGGCGAGCTGTTCAGGGTGTGCGCTGTCCTCGCCCAGAGTCGGCTGAGATGGGCGCCAGCCTCCCTGCGAGCCTAACTAGGATTAAGCGGTTTGGAAAATGAATTAAATAAATGTGTCAAGAATATATGTGACTGCAGGAAGTCCCTAGTTGCAAAAAAATAAACTCAGACATTAGGAACAAACATTTATTTCATCCAGTGTAATATCTATAAATCCAATATTTCCAGATGACATTAATTTTAAATTTGACTATTACTAATGAACAAGATTGTTTATGTAAGTATCTTTAAGCCAGCCATAAGAGTGAACTAAGGTATGCATTGTATATGTAATGTGCATGTCTTTGGACTGTGGGAGGAAACTGGAGTACCCAGAGGAAACCCACACATGCATACAGAGAACATGCAAGTGTTGCCACAGTCGCCAGTGTTTACAAAGTGTCTGGGTAGTTGACACTGTCTGGGCCAATTAGCCTTAAGTGTACGTTTTTTGAACTGTGGGAGGAAACCAGAATCCCCAGCGAAAACCCACACAAACACAAAGAGAACATGCATACTCCACAGAGAAATGCCATTGCCGACCACAGGGTTCGAATCCGGGACGCTCCTGCTGTGAGGTGGACATGCTAACCACTACTGTACGTCACTGTGTCACCCTAACTATAAACAGGAACACTTAAAAAAATCTGAGCAAAGAGAACATGAAAACTAATATAGCATACAGGTACCAGTTTCAGGTTTGAGTTTACGTTTCGGTTTAATTCCCAAATAGGCACGCACACTGTTTCATAATATCAAATAACATTGCATTACAAAATTACCAACAGAGTGATTTCCCTAAAATGCCGTGCTCTTGTGGCAGAGCACGTGTAGCCTGATGATGAGGATGGACCAGAATACCTCGTGCTGAATCTTGGCATGTGGTGTTTTGATACACTTTACTGCTACTATATCGCAGTCGGCTTCCTCTTTTCGGTATATGCTGAAAAGATTCCTGGAAAGCATGACTGTAGTTATTTTAAAGAAACCACACAATATCAAATCAGAAACGATTAAAAAAAATAATAAACTTCATACACCTTTCATAGCATAGGTGATAAACAGAGAATATGAAAGCTTCCCATATAGTTATAATTCCCAAGGAAACTCTTCCTTATGCATGTTAGTAGTTGCTTCAGAAAAAGGGTCATGGAGTTTACAAAGGGGAAGTGAAAGTCTGCTTGTTTTCCAAATTTCCTTCATGCTGAACAAGCTCAATATCGTACAGCAACACCATCTAGGTGCAGGAGAGAGTAAAGGATTTTGCATTAAGTCGCTGCACTTAAATGGATTAAATGCTTCTGGAGTGAGTGTATGTGCGTGAGGAAGAAGAAGACATTCCCTGTATTATAAGCCACACACACACACACACACACACCGAACAAGTCTGAACAGTAAACTAAAACATTTTCCAACATGCAACTCAATGCTCTCTTTTTCTCCACAAAACCCTCTGACTTTAGGACAGTGTTTTAATGTAGGCCTGCACTCAATTATGAAGCTGAAGAGGAAGTATGTTACGCTTGGCTGGCGATGACTGATCAGTCGGCTATGATGATTATATGTGCAGGCGTGGGGGATTGGGCGAACCAAGGCTTACTATCATGGGTGGTGCCATGTCACTCAGCACAAAGCCTGTGACTATGAGTCTCTTTTCCTAGATGCTTGTTTTTTTTTTTTTTTTCAGTGCCAGTCCTGACATTGTTAGGTTTTAAGGCTGAGTTTCAGTGGAATGTTTAAATCATTAGAAAAGTCAGAAGAGTCTGCTCACAAGTATTCTTTTCACACATGCTCATATGATACTTAACAAGAGGGATCAAAGGCAATGCATGAAGGACACGATAACATAGCAACTTGTGTTTTATTTCTTCAGAAGGCAAGGAGTTGCACCAACAATAACAAAATACAAAATTTGCAGAATAACTATTATTATTATTATTATTATTATTTATTCATTTTCTAAACTGCTTAATCCTAATTAGGGTCACGGGGAGGCTGGCACCCATCTCAGCCAACTATAGGCGAAGGCGGGGTACACCCTGGACAGCTCGCCAGGCCATCGCAGGGCCAACACTCACACACACACCGAAGAGAGATTTGGAACAGCTAGTTAGCCTACTGTGCATGTTTTTGGACAGTGGGAGGAAACCGGAGTACCCGGAGGAAACCCACACATGCATGGACAGAACATACAAACTCCACACAGAAACGCCCAAGCTGGTAATCGAACCCAGGCCTTCTTACTGTGAGGCGGACGTGCCAACCACTACACCACCATGCCACCCCTGTTATTATTATTATTATTATTATTATCATCATCATTTTTTTAATTCAGACACGATTATAACTACTGCAGTATGGTGGTGCAGTGGTTGGCACATCCGTCTCACAGCAAGAAGACTTGGGTTCAATCGTTTCTGTGTGGTGGATATGCTAACCATAGTTGGATGTGTGTTGGCCCTGCAATGGTCTGGCAAGCTATTGAGAGTGTACTCTGCCTTTACCCAGAGTCAGCTGAGATGAGACGGGCGCCAGCCTCCTTGCGACCCTAATTAGGATTAAGCAGCTTAGGAAATGAATGAATGATTATAAACTCCCTAAATTTACATTTAATTTAAAATCAGTAACAATAAACAAATGAATTTATTGAAATAACTCACAGTGACCGACCCATCTAACAAACACAGGGTGCACCTCCACCTGCAAATCATTCTTAACGAGCTCCCTAGTGGCGCATCAACAAGGTGCACGACTATTAACAAGGAGATCGAAGGTGGAACCCGGGCTAATGCACAGCCGTTCGAGGCTGGGAGTTCATGAGAACTCATTGGCCGAGCTCTCACGGGTGGGAGGGACACAATACACTGACTTCCCTGTCACTTACAGTAATCGCCAGCCAATTATGGGCGTCTGCGAGCTCATTCTTACGAAGGGGCGAATGGCGCTTTCCCTCCGAGTGTGTTAGACCGCCCCAAAAGACGCATGCGCCACAGTTCGAAAAGAGGCATTTGGATAGTATTGCATGCTTTCACCCCTCCCTGGTCAGTGGTGGTTGTGTGATAGGGAAGGTAATACTTGATGGGTGGGAATTAGATAATGGGGAAAAATCTAAATCAGCTAATGAGAATTGGATAATGGGAAAAAAAAAAATCATTCTTAACAGAAAGCCTCTTTCAAGACTATTGAACGTTCTTCACACTCAGCTTAAGACCATGAAGACTGTAGTGTCCTGAACATTCTAACGAAAGCAGCAGGGACACCGCATCCATGTTCCCATTAATTTCTTCTTGATCACTCGTATACCGTGTCCCATACTTTCTTACTCCACTCTTACTATGATCAATCCGATCGCTCCACACACTCAGCATATTCTCACTGCATCTGTCTGGTTGTTATGAATATTGTGTCATGTGCTGTGTTTCATTTGTTCTGCAAGCTTTCTTGTGTTCGCATCCATGTTCAACAACTTCACACCGCAGTTACATGACAAAACTTAAGTGTCTATTAAGTTTTATTTACATCTTTATTACATCATTATTAAATTCTTACCTGATTCCACCGTGCGCACTACTTTGTTTAACAGGTCAAAAGTTTGACCAGGTCTTTCCCATTCATGGAGACCATAGCAGGTCCTTAGTGGTTTTTGCAGACATGCATCTACATTAGTATACTATATTTTGGGAATGTGGCTGAGTGTGGCGGGGATTTCAGAAGCAAAGGAAGTGATGTCAGTGCTCCTAGAACATATCTGGTCTACTGTAAAAAAAAAAAAAAAAAATAATATATAATAATAATAATAATAATAATAATAATAATAGGTTGTGTGAGTGTTGGCCCTATGATGGGCTGGCGAGCTGTCCAAGGTGTACCCCACCCTCGTCCAGAGTTGGCTGAGATGGGCGCCAGCCTCCCCGCGACCCTAATTAGGATTAAGCAGTTTAGAAAATGAATGGATGAATGAATAATAATAATAATAATAATAATAATAATAATAATAATAATAATAATAATTGGTAGCTTGGTTTAATAGGTGTCTTATTTAAAATGAAGACCATTTAGTTGCTGGATGTTCCCTCACACCTGAAACAAGTCCCTGGTTTGCAGCAGGGAACACAGACAGCCGGATGCAAGTTTCACCCGGAGATCAATACAGGCTGCAGGTTGGGTCCTAAATACTTTTCTTATCCAGCCCTGAGTAGTAACCTGCTACCTAGTGTAGCTAACCCACCTGTCTGTACATGTACGTATTGTAGACCCTCTCGTATTGCCCCAAGCTCAGGATACACTATGCTGATGATATCTGCATGATAAGACTAAATATTTCTCACCTTTCCTTGAAGAAGCATCTAAACTAAGGTACATTTGTCGTCTCTCTCTTGTAAACACACTGTGTAGTAGCAAAGTACACCCTGAGGTAAATCAGGATACGTCTGGAGGAAAAGCAGCTTCTTTTAATGACAAACAAAGATTTATTTTTTATTTTTATATATTTACTTCACTTTTCCGTAAATGGTGCGACAGGAAATACGTTAGCAACAGATGTGCGCAGTAACTTTGGTATTGTTTACCTCATTAAAACAGTCTATATAGGAAGAGTTCGTGGTTAACCATTTTCTCGGGCTATTTCGTATTCGAGCATGCAAATTGGGATGCGCCAAACATGCACTGGACTGTAAGCATCTGATTTATCTCCTGGTTCTATCTACGATTTGTGTCAATTATTATGACTTTAAAAATAATCCAGCATACTTCTGTTCAAATTTGAAATATTGATTTCAAAGGAGATTTATGGTTGTACTGATGGGTAAACTAAGCAAGCTCACTCATTCCTTTCATTCATTTACTGAACCGCTTAATCCTAATTAAGGTCACATGGAGGCTGGCGCCCATCTCAACTGACTCTGGTTGAGGGCAGAGTACACCCTGGACAGTTCGCCAGGCCATCACAGGGCACTAAGCAAGCTATATAATATTAATAAACCAAGGACACTGCTTTATGAATATTAATACAGTGGTACTTCGAGATACGAAATTAATTCATTCCGGAGTGGCTTTATTCATTCATTCATTCATTCATT
>JAQNCB010000013.1:12822811-12834742 GCA_030068295.1 Euristhmus nudiceps
GAACCTCAGCATCTTCATCTCTGCGACCTCCAGCTCTGCCTCCTGTCTTTTCCTCAGTGCCACTGTCTCTAAACCATTTAAACTTCAGTGAAGTAAAAGACTTTAATACCTGCTCTACACTGTTACTGGACACTGTTGTAGTAAGCTGACACAGTGTGAGTGTGGGAGATTGTGTGCGTGTGTGTGTGTGTACTCACTTATAAAGAACAGTCAGGTCCTGTAAAGCCTCCATGGCTTGAGTGAGTACAGGAGGAACATCACACGTCTCCTGAGTCAGCCCCCGACACTCATCTGCGTCAAAAAAATGTGTGAAAGAGCGAGAGACAGAGGGGGGGAGAAAAAGAAAAAGCAACAAGAGACAAAAGTGAGCAAAAATACATGTAGAAATAAAAAAATCAATAAAAATTATAATAACTTAAAAAAAGAAAGCACTTGATTTAAATAAATAAAAAAAAACACAGTACCTTTATTTTAAAATCGTTTAAATAAGGACTGTAAATAATTAGTCAGTATTTATGTGTGACTCATTTTTTTTTTACACTCCCTCACAGCAGCTGTGTCACGACTGCCGCAATCTGTCACCTTTCTGGAATCGTGTTTTAATGTGCATGTGCATGGCTGTGAACACACTCACTTTGAGCCCAGCGATACAGCTGCTCATATGATGTCTCCTGTAACACTGCCATTTGCTCCATGATCTCCAGACTGATTTAAAACACACATGCGCATGCACGCGCGCACACACACACACACACACACACACACACACACACGGCATCAGCAACAAAAGAACATTTTCATCTCAAAGTCAAAGCAACTTTTTTCCCCCCTCACAACTCCCTTTCCCTCTCACCCTGCTGTCTGCTGGTTCGTCCTCAGCAGAACCTTCACGTCCTCGTGGATATTCTTCACACGTTTCAGAGCTTTAAAGAAATCCTGCATCCAAACAAAAAGAAATAATAATAATTACACACCAGTGGGTACAGGGTACGCTGTACAGCAGTCTGAACCATTCGTCAGTAAACAGTTTCAAAGCCCATTAAAAATCTTCAGTTCCTTTTACCTTAAAAGGATAAAATATTGTATATGGTTTTTTTAATTATTATTTTATTCCATTTTTTTTATGTTTGTTACCATTTATCTTGAGCTTGTATTTTCTTCATGCTATTTCCACACTTATATTGCTGCAACAGTTGAACTTCCCCTTTGGGAATCAATAAAGGATTACCTTATTTTATCTTATCTTATATCCACTACATCCCAGTACTGACGAGTTAATAATAATTTACCAACCTGTTCCCTAGTTTGGTCAGAGCCATATGCAAAATAAAAATCAAATAAATAAATGAAAATTATACTTTTTTTTTTTTTTTTTTTTTGGATATGGCTTTTATGTTGTATGTTTTCACCCAAATGAGGATGGGTTTCCCTTTTGGGCCGGGCTCCTCTCAAGGTTTCTTCCTCGTCTAAACCGAGGAAGTTTTTTTCTTGCCACCGTCTTGCTCATTAGGAATGTGAAGGGGTTGTAGAAAATGTTTAAACACTTTTGTACTTTGCAAACTCCTACTTTTACTGTGTAAAGCTGCTTTACGACAATGTCAATTCTAAAAAGTAAAAAGTGCTCTACAAATAAAACTGAATTGAATAATGATAACGATATAATGCATAATTAATAATGTCAATAATAATGCCATTTATGCTTTTAAATTAAATTAAATATTATTGGCATGTTATAGAAAAAAATGAGATGGGCTCTCGTTAGCATTCCAAAGTTGATTACCAGTAATTTCATATAATAACGCATCATGGGGTGTTTTATTCCTTTTATACTACAGTGAGCTGCCTTTCTTTGAACAATGACGTGTATATTAAGAGTTAAGAGATACATCAATTGATGATGTAAACAGTCAGAAGAAAAATTAGTTCTTGTTACAACTGTTCCTGGAGAGTTGATTAAAGTTTAACTACGGTGGCCTTCAAGTTCAAATCACCACAAGTAGGGAGCCAACACGACAAATCCCTTGGACTTCTTTAGATAAAGGTGCTGCTACTGATCTACATCATCACTGATTGGATGCGCTCCCTATCAACAAGGATAGCTGATTGGACGGATACATTGTCAGTTTTTTAACAGGAAGTAAATGTTGCTTTCATATGTAAATGAGCACTACTGAAGATCCAATACTTGCAAAAATCAGAGATTATTTTTGAGGCAGGGCATAGATATGAGGGGATACTAACGCTGTCCTCCATTTACATTATCACACTGAGTAAAATAAAGAGTGTGTGCGTGTGTGTATATAAAGTGAGCGTATGCCGTTCCTCCCTCCCATGAGAGCTCAGCCAATTAGCTTCCATGGACTCCTGGCCACGAAAGCGTTTTTTCAAAATAAAAAATCTTTCATACTCGAATATTTAATTTTTTTTTTTATTCAGCCGTCGTGCGGTCCGGAACCAAATGACCCACGGACTTGTACCAGTCCGCGGCTCGGTGGTTGGGACCCCTGATCTAGAGATATTCGTCGGCTGGGGGGGGGTTTTATTTACCAAGGCTAAATGCCATGATGGATAATACCGTGCAAGACCAAATATTTATCCATATCATCCAGAAGTCATTTCATATAATTATCTTATTATTCAATCAAAATATTTTCAGAGTAGACAGACGCATTACTATGCTTCCTTCACATGCCAGACATGCAATAATCGTTCAACTTATCTGATGGCAAAGATGCAATAACTCCGATATCCTGTGGTAATGATGCAATACCAAGAATTACTTGATGGCTTTCTCCAAACAGACATGAGGAAATCTCTTGAATGAATAATGATGTCCATTATCCCAGGATAGTGAATCATTCTGATTAGCTCTAACTGCATAGTATATGTGAAGCTAAAATACATGTGGCCACTTAATCACACCTATATGTGGTTCTTTCCAAAACTGTTGTCAAAGTTTAAAGCACACAGTTGTCTAGAATGTCTATGAATGCTGTACCATGAAGATTCCCCATCTTCCAATGAACACACCCAATTGCCACCCAGCATCACAAAACCTCTGTGCAGAAAGATAGCATCATAAAGACTTGGGTTTCTAAAGCTGGGTGTAGAACAACTTGAGTTGACTGTATGAATCCCTGACCTCAACCCCACTGTACACCTTTAAGATGAACAGGAACACTGGCTGTAATCCAGACCTCCTCACTCAAAATCACGACCTGACCTCACTTGTGGTCATGTGGCGAAATGGACAAATCCTAAGAGTCACACTCCAAAATCGAGGAAACAAATCTCTAACAAGTACATATAGGTGTAATTTGTCAGATTTCCACTGTATACTGTTTTTAAAAGATACCTCAGTGATGGGGCCGTCACGAGCTTGGCGCAAGGTGGAAATTTCTTCACTGGAGAGCTGGAATTTGGAGAGAAACGCCTGTGCCACCTGTGCGCGCACCTCTAGGCTGTGACTTGAAAAGAAGAATAGATGTCAAATATAACTACAATTAATACCAACTTTAAAAAAAGTCACACAAAGTCACTAATGTAAAGTGCACTATTTAGTGGTATTTTGGCACAACACATTATTCTATTACAGTAAATGAAATTACCATTAAAAGGTCTGATATGCAAAGGACTCTGTGTCATCTACATTCTCTGAAATAAGGCTGCGTAGTGTAATTACATTGCTTCATTTATCAATTGAAAATGCAAACATTTATCATAAATCAAAAAGTTTTACAGAGTCCAACACTGTGATTAAAATTCATTGTCAGCATAATACGCAGCACATTATATACACTCACCAGCCACTTTATTAGGTACACCTTGCTAGTACTGGGTTAAACCCCCTTTTGCATTCAGAACTGCCTTAATCCTTTGTGGCATAAATTCAACAAGGTTCTGGAAATGATCCTCAGAGAGTTTGATCCATAATGACATGATAGCATCACGCAGTTGCTGCAGCTTTGTCGGTTGCACAACCATGATGTGAATCTCCCGTTCCACCACATCCCATAGGTGCTCTATTGGATTGAGATCTGGTGACTATGGAGGCCATTTCAGTACAGTGAACTCATTGTCATGTTCAAGAAACCAGTCTGAGATGATTCGAGCTTTATGACATGGCGCGTTATCCTGCTGGAATACATTGTGGTCATAAAGGGATGAACAAGGTCAGCAACAATACTCAGGTAGGCTGTGGCGTTGCAACGATACTCAACTGGTACCGAGGGGGCCCAAAGTGTGCAAAGAAAATATCCCCCACACCAATACACCACCACCAGCACCCTGAACCATGCATTCATGCTTTCATGTTGTTGATGCCAAATTCTGACCGACCATCCGAATGTTGCAGCAGAAATCGAGACTCATCAGACCAAGCAATGTATTTCCAATCTTCTATTGTCCATTTATGGTGAGCCTGTGCGAATTGTAGCCTCAGTTTCCTGTTATTCGCCGACAGAAGTGGCACTCAGTGTGGTCTTCTGCTGCTGCCTATCTGCCTCAAGGTTCGAAGTGTTGTGTGTTCAGAGATGCTCTTCTGCATACCTCGGTTGTAACGAGTGGTTATTTGAGTTACTGCTGCCTTTCTATCAGCTCAAACCAGTCTGGCCATTCTCCTCTGACCTCTGGCATCAACAAGGCATTTTCGCCCACAGAACTGCCGCTCACTGGATATTTTCTCTTTTCCGGACCATTCTCTGTAAACCCTAGAGATGATTGTGAGTGAAAATCCCAGTAGATCAGCAGTTTCTGAAATACTCAGACCCGCCCGTCTGGCTCCAACAGCCATGTCACGTTCAGAGTCACTTAAATCACCTTTCTTCCCCATTCTGATGCTCGGTTTGAACTGCAGCAGATAATCCTGACCATGTCTACATGCCTAAATGCACTTAGTTGCTGCCATGTGACTGGCTGATTACAAATTTGCGTTAATGAGCAGTTTAACAGATGTGCTTAATAAAGTGGCCGGTGAGTGTATATTATACATATGTATACATGTGTGACCCATCACAACAAAGTGGGTATTAAGTCAAATATTGTTCATTATTTTGAGTTACTGGTACTATTTTGCAGCTGATATCCCAAGCTTAAAAATGATACGTTTTCTAACACATATTGCTGGTTTTGTAGTATGTAACCAAAACCTGCCTGGAATTTTCCACCTTTTAAACAGACATCTTTGGAGGAGAAAAAAAAAAAAAAAAATCACATTTCAAGGTAAACGAAGTATTTAATGATTTCTGACTTAATACCTACTTTGCTGTGATGGGTCACATTTCAGTACCAAAACATTACTCTTTGGACTGTACATTTTGTACACACTGAAAGTTCACACAATATTCTATTCTATTTTCAATACCTGCAGCATTTATTTATGTAAAGTTATTATTTATGTTTTCTTTACTTTGACTGTAACAATGTAGGCACCTATTAAGTCAGATTCCTTGCGATTGATACCTAGGCTATCATCAATGGACCACTAGATGGCAGACCTGGCCTTTGTTTATATAAAAAAAGAAGCACTATTCAGAATTTTCATTTCAAAACTCCACATAAGGGAGAGAAAAGAAAAATAGCAAGGAGAACACAAAAGATCTAGCTAGAAATCACAAACAAGCCTGAACTTTCCTGCAATAGAACAATAGTGATCATGGTGAAGCACATGGTAGCATATTGGAATCTGTAAGGTTCTCATGAGAGAACCATTTTCATCTGTAGCCTCTTTCATTACTCAACTGTCTTCCTCCTACCACCTCTCCCGTCACAGCACCAGCAATTTGATTTATAAGCTACAACCCTGCATGATGTAGAACAACTAAATCATGCTGAAGTTTGGACAGACACCATGTTCCGGTAAGTCTTAAGGGGCAGTTCCACAAGGGACTGAAACTGAACTGAAGCTACCTCATTTAAGTTTCTCACAGAGGAGCAGTACATCAACCAAACCAGCAACATGGGGCTACAGTGAAAAAAATATGAAAACAGTAAAGCAAGACTATCATCTTGATTGTGGGGAGTACTTCAAAAATGAGACGGGGCAATCATTGATTCTAAAGCAGTACACTTTTTTTGCCAAACTCAGAAAGAACGCTGAAAAACAAATTTGGTGTCCTGTGTAGATGGGAAACAGAGTGACTTAGACGGTGCCACACAAGACTATTCCAGTCAATGAGCACAGGACCGAGTGAAAGGGATAGGGACAGGTGATGGGGTGTCATTGTCTTTCCAATGCATGGCCATGAGTTGGGGCAGGGGAAGTTGTGAAGAAGCACCAAAGCGAGGTGTATATTTGTTTAGCTGTTTACCTCCTCAGGGAAGTTCTAGCAGTAATAAAGGTTTTGACAACTCTGATACTCTGTCACATAATAAATGGAATGGTGCAGTGCATGACAACGAGACATAACTCAGACGGTTTAACATCTAGTAGCAAATATTCTCTCTGGGTTCAACATCATTCAACGCCTTATTTCTCTGACATACTTTGCTGCCTGGTCTTTTTCCAATCTTCATCAGTCTGAAGCCCAGTTCCTCAAATCATGTTTACAGTGACCTGTAAAAGTATTCATACCCCTCAAACTTTTACACATTTTGTCATGTTATAACCAATGCAAATGTATTTTTGTTTTTATTCATTTAATTACTTATGCATAAATATGCATAAGTAATATATAATATATTATATATATATATATATATATATTTTTTTTTTTTTTTTTTTTTTTTGACTAGAGCTGACCTTAGATTTCTGTTCCATCTTCATACTGCAGTGATAGCATCAAATTTCTAAAGCATAATTCTGATTTATTTTCCCAATGACTCTGAATATGAGATTAAATGTGAATAAGAGACCTATGTTTTTTGTTTGATACAGCATGTTAGTATTCCACAGTTGGAGTACTGCCCTGACAAATCTGTTTTAACTCCTCTCCCAAACCAGACAGAAGAAATAAAACCTGCCCAAATAAAAAGTATCAAACAACGAAAACTCCTTCTGAGGCGATCACTAACAATAAAACTTCTCACTTTCTACTGTATTAAAGAAACATCAATCTGGTCCAACAAAAATGCTGCAATAAAGTCTATAGCTTCCAGCAAAGCCTGGTGTTTTGATGTCCTCTGCTTAATACTTAACCTCAAAATCCCACCCTATTTCACCACATCACCTTTCCTCTGACGAACTATGGCATGGTTTAATACAAATATTGAGTGAGGTCTAATCACACAGGTGTTTTTCAAAAGCACATTTTTCTTTCTAAATTTGTCCATGAAAGGAATTTAGAAAGTTAAGAATAAAGCAAGCAATAAAGAGATGTAAATGACAGTAACAGGAACACGAATATACACTCGGAAGATGAATCATGTCAGCAATCAAACATCACATGCTCTTTGGGAAATACATTTAACATAAAGATGGAGTGAACTGAAGTTACTCTTAATCATATTTCAGTAATAGCCTATTACTCTTCTTATAAATCAGTACTTTACAGTTAGTTTTTTACTCACAGGGCTGATATAAACACTCAATCCTCACCAGTCACTTTTCTGTTTTGTCATGTTGCAAAACAGAAAAATGTGCTCTGTCCTGAAAAAGTTCTAAAGAGCTGCCACTGGAGACTCCTTCCATAAACACTAAACAAACAACAACAACAAGCCTCTCCTTTAAAAAAAAAAAAAAAAGACATCATAATGTTGTTCCAAGTCTTGGATTATAGGAAACCTCAGTCATACAGGTGCCCATGAGTGAGAAGTTGCCATAGAAACAATAGCATATTAAAACAAGCATATTAATCCATATCTTCAATATGAATTATGGCTCATGTACTGCTACTGTCAGAGCCATGCTGTTGATTAGATGATTAAATAAATTGAACTTCCTGACCAATTGAATTTAAGAATTTACTTGCGATGTGGTATCATATAACAGTAGCTGAGGGTTTAATCACAGGGAACAGGATATTTCAGGTGGAAGTAGCCATAAATGTCACACTGTGCTGTAACTCATAATAATAATACATAATTAGGTGAAAGCACAGTTCCTGAGGGTAAGAGCACGAAATGATGTTCCACCGGTGTGATGAGTGCATCCTCTGTGAGCATGTACTTTAACTATGGGGTTGTTTAAAAGCCATGCTGCAGCCTGTCGGCTTACATTTCTAGTCCTACCTACTAAAGAAAAGGCAAACATTGTGAAAAATTCTCCATAACTTTCATTTAAGTAAGCCATGGTGCAGGGATGCACTTAACAAGGATTTCATCACATACCCTCACAAATCTGGCCCTGTGGACCTGGAACAAGCTACAGAACATCACACATTTCCACTCAAGCATCAAGAACACAGAAAATAACAGCTCTTTCACAAGCACCTGGACACCGATGGAACAGCCTCAGGTCTACCTCTGTCTGTATCCATCTCCGTTTATATTTCTACACGTGGCGCAATGTGGTGATCTTTTTAAAACACATTTAATCAGACGTTATTGGTGCATCATAACAGAATGTTTTCTGGCTTGACTAATTGCTAGGTGATAATGTATTTGGCACTTACCGGAATTTTGTAATAAGAGCTGCTGTTCTGGGGCTGGATAACATCTTTAATATTATCATTAATCAGTGTATGTGTTAAGTAAGGTGACCTGAGATGGTCATATTGAGTTTTATAGCTTGTTGATGATATGTGCCCAATCAGGATGATCCCAAATCCCCAGTGATTTCAATGGAGGGAAAATGAGACGACAATGAGTGAATGAATGGGTCCTTCAAAAAGCTGTGTACAAGCATACTATTATGGCAAGCAGACAAGTTAAAGCTGGCTTGAAGTCAATATTTAGAAAACCAATGAAGAAGCAGAACAAAAATAGTGTGACTGCTGGAGCCATCACATCAATACATGTACCGATAATCAGGATATGACTACAGACAGAGGAGCAGAGTAATGAAAAAGCAACAAAGCACCTTTTAACCTGTTTGCACATTTTTAACTCGTTGCACCTTCTACTGCTGAGAGCCGCATATGAAATTTCATAACGTGCGAACATAACGAAAATAAAGAATCTTGAATCTTAAGGTGCTGGGCCTGAGTAAGCCTGTTGGGCTTTTACACCCTAGCCTAGAGGCTCATCAGTGCTGGTGCTCATCCTCGGTTTCTGTAGCATGAAGCAACTAGGAGTTCAACTCCTCCTGGATGGGACGCTAGTCCATCGCAGGTTACCTTACCAGTATTTTTTTTTTTTTACTGGTACCCATTTATACTGCTGGGTAGACAGAGGCACATTTGCGGTTAAAACCTTGCCCAGGGGTCTTAGCACGGTGGGCGTCTAACTGGGATTCAAACCCATGACCTCCTGATCATGAGCCCAGCACCCTAACCACGATACCACCGGCCCCACTCTCCTGCGCCTGACTAAGTGAACAAAACTTTTGTACTGAAATGATGAACAACATTCTACCAAAACATTCCCTCAGCTAGTGTCCTGATAATGGAGATCATCTTCTATAGGCATCAAACTGGGTTATGACAGCACATGGAGAACATAGCTGTCATGGTCTTCACACCATTCTTTAAAATTTTTTGCAGTATGGATAGGGATGGGATCATCCAGGAAAAGACCCCACCGATCAGGATAGAAAGTCTTCTTCGTGGAATAAATTCTCTTTGTACTGATGTGCAGTGATTGTTTTCCATTAGAAAACAAGCCGAGTTCATCCAACACCTACAGCATAACCTCCTTCGAGGGGTCAAGAAGACACCTGTTAGTGCACTCGCCCACTTGTTGAGAACATAGTGAAGAATGACTCATCTGACCAGATCATTTTTCCACATTCCTGGCAATCTGTGCAAGTGTGAGAGATGTACTGTACTTTGACTATAATCTAAGTAAGTAAGTAATAATAATAATAATAATAATAATAATAATAATAATAATAACAACCTTCTCAGTGGATCCACCTGCTCTTGCTGGTGCTCTGATCACACCCTGTTATGACATTTTCCATTATCCAAGGCACAGTTCGTATTCTATTGTTCCCTTACATACAGAACTAATGAATAAGGCTTACAGAGTCATTCAATGAGCCTTTTCGACCACAGGTTCCGGCCCTATGTTCTGCTGCCCCTTCCCTTAAACCTAATACAAATTGCTATTAAAACACAGCCAGTTCTCAGTCAGTGCCACGCCTCAAAGCGCTGTAGGAACACTACGCTAAGCCCCTACAGTGAGGCAATACTAGAGCTTAATTTTAACCGTATCAGTGTTGACGATTGAGAATATAAAGTTGTGAGAAGTAACAAGAACCAGGATATAAATCTCACTGTTCTGTTCCTTTTTAGTGATATAGAATGTTGTCCCTGTTGCTCCTACATACAGCATTACTCAGGTGTTGGACAACCTCCAGCATTGACTAATATGGCTTGAGAACTTGCAGTGAAATATTATTCAACTGTTGTTGTTGTTGCTATAGTTTTTTTTCCGGTGTATGAGCTATTGCTTTCTGGTGCAGAGAAAACAAAAGCACCCCAATGCACTATAAATCACTCATAGTGATGTGATTAAGACGCCAACCCATTAAAGCTTCCAAATATAATAATTACCAAACTTAACATTGTATGAATGAAAATAATAGGAAGGCAAAATAAAGGTTAATAAACCTGCCTCTCAGGAAAACGTAACATATAAATTCACTCCCATGACTTGACACTGTTTTAATGAACGGCCAATGTTATTGACTTCCATTTAATGCTTCATAAACAAGGCTTTAATGGGATGGAAGTGTTTGATAGGTGTGACAGGGTGTGAGACAGACACACCGAAGTAGAATCCTTTTGATAGACTGTCTATGAATTAAAGAAGTGACACTATCTGCGTGTACATGTGATTTTATTATATACTATAAAATCACATATACTCACACATGCATTGGTTCAATCATTCATTTTAACCTCTTGCATGGGATCCCGGTGCACTGAACAGAACAAAGAAACTTCTTCATTCAACTGTTCCTCTTTCTTGCAAACGCATTAAATGATTATTAAGTCATGCACCAGTGGATCTTCAGGGTGTTCAGGAAACCATCCATCTCACCAGAGCACATCCGCAGCACTGGAATTTGATTTCTCTTCAGCTTGCATTAGCCACAGCACAAGTACCGTACTGCTAAACCATAACTTCAACAGTCCATTTACCAAACCATGTGTATCTGTTTCTTTTTCTTCTTCATCTGAATAGGAATGCAAAGTGTAGATGTGTGTCAAGGGGAAAATGGGAATACACTGCACCGCCTGTGCCCACACTTCAGTGTGCTTGCTCACTCATGCATCCTCAATCCAACTCAGGCCACAGAACCAATCAAAAGACTGGGACATGAGCAGCTTTGCAAAATGTACTGACCAGTCAACCATACTTTAAAGTAAACGTTTCTTAAACAGCCAGTCGCCTAATTATAAAACCAGTTCTTATGAATTTCACAGTTCAAGCAACCCTCCTCTGCCTATTTATGGAGCCAACTTGATATTTCCTGTCAAAGCAAAAGAACATGTTCATCAAGAGTAATATGTTTCTACTTAAAGTTCTCTGCAATACTTTCCAGTCATACACGTATACTGTTTTCTAAACTCTTAATGATTCAATGTCAGCATTCTAGAATCACTTAATAATGTAAAACTGATTGTTAAAAAAATTATACATATATACATGCATACATATACAGTGGAACCTCGAGATATGAAAGATATGAAAAAAACGGAACACAACCGCAAATTTTAAAAATCACGCCATAAACGTGTCCTAGCCACCCTATTGGTAATAATCTTTCCCATCATGCTCAGTACCATGATGCTGCTCTCGTATTGATTATAATCTTTCCCATCATGCTCAGTACCATGATCCTGCTCTCCTATTGGCCAAATCTTTCTCATCAAGCATCAGTCAAGG
>JAQNCB010000013.1:12913373-12929620 GCA_030068295.1 Euristhmus nudiceps
CGCCCCCCCCCCCCCCCCCCCCCGGCGAAGCAAACACACATGCACTCATTCAATATGTGCATATGCAAAGGAATTCTGCAATTATATGAAGCATCCATTATATATTAAGTCACATGCTATATGCACAACTTCTTTCCTGTTCTGCATGAAACAGACCACTGCACTAATCAGCTCAGAAAATAAAGGAATGCCTGCCAAACACACAAGGTCAAAAGTGATGAAAGCACCACTGCTTCCAGCTACACTGGTCCCATGTTGCCATGAAATCATTTTCTCTACTAAGAGTTTGCACTTTTGCATAATTCACCATAGCGGTTAGTTCAGTATCACCACCATAACATTAAATCTCATATCTCATCAAGTTGAGAACTGATTCAGCCTGCATAATGCACCCACTCGAAGATCTCATCAATCACAAAACCGGTATTTACTTTGTCAATTGAAGCTGACAGTAATCCTGTTGGCAAATCTTCTCACATAATTCATTTCAGCACATTGAAGTTTAAACCACCGCTGTGGTCTGTGGCTGGACTGATTAAAGCCCCGATTCTGGATTGTTACTTACAGATACAATCCATGCAAAACCACTTCAGTACTTCTTCAGAGCATTCATTATCTCGAACAAAAACACCTGGTCATGTATCTCTCGCAGATCCAAAAGCTGAACACTGCGTCTTTTGTTTAAATGTCGCCTAAAGCAAAAAGGATGAGTTTATCGTTTCTAACAAATGATCTAAATTCTGGCAGAACATTTTACAGAGGATAAAATCATGAGAGTCTGAAACACTTGTTTGTAGCATCTGGCTTTTAGTTAGGATAAGTCAGTTTAACATAATTGTACTGAAACTGCAGGCAGTTACTGTTACCTTGGGAGTCTTTACACTTGCATTGGCTCTGGAACACTTCTATGTAAAATAATTTCCCTTCTTTCCCCATGATTTCTGGAGAACTAAATTGCATCCAGATGTTTTCTGCACAATTTTCCTGCACAATGTAGAGAATTAAAGTATTGTTGCAGATGTGGGAAAGAGATACCTTAGGTAAGCCTGAGTTTTGTTTTACAATAACTCAAGCCTCTGAAAGGCAACGAGTATAGACAGCTATGACGCACTTCGATGGAAATGTTTACAATTCCGCAGCGTGATGTCATAGAAGCGTACAGCTACAGTTCCTTTTATCAGTTTCCACCCTGCTTGAACATTTCCAATTGTACTGGATTACCACAATTAAAATGGGCTTTACTTACCTCACTCAAGAAGGTTATATTTTCGGCTATTTCTGTGTTTCTTAGCGGAATTAAGCATAAAATAATTTATGGATTTTCGACTGAGGCATGACCCTGTACAAGAAAGACTCAATTACATTTTGAAGATGATCTGGATCAAATTGTATATCAAGGAATTTTAACGTTTATGAGATAGGATGATTTTTTTGGAAGTGTGATATTACAGCAGGCCCAGCAGGGGGTGCTGTGTACTTTTTATCCTTTGATTTTCATAGTGTACGCAAATATTTTTTTTTAATGTGACACAAAAATTTCATATGCATGCACACAGACTTCAGGAATATATCTCTATTAACATTGCACATGTGGAGTTTGATATTCCATCCCACACCATACGCAACACTGAAGTTCCAGTGTGCACTTGGTGTGATTATTGTAAATCTAAGAAATTGCATTATTTACCTTTTTAGGTTTTAACATTATTCATTCATTCATTCTCTGAACCACTTATCCCATCCCAGCCCAGCAAACTCCGGGTGAGGGCAGAGCACACCTTAGACAGCTTGCCAGGCCATCGCAGGGCAGTTTACTCTTGATGAAAGTCAGCAATGGTTCTTTTACATCCCTCTCACCACGGACAGTGAGAGACATGGCCAGCATTTGATAACGCAGTTAGCTGAACTGGGAGGACAGCAGTCATAACCGTTGACATTGGGGCTTGAACTCACAACCTTAGGATCAGTAATCCAGCACCTTACCACCAGGCCACCACTGCCCTGTTTTATCATTGTTATTATTATTATTATTATTATTACTATTATTGCTGCTACTACTACAATACTACTACTACCACAACACAGTTTTGCTGGAGGTATTGTAATCACTGGTGGCTGTCTGTCTGTCAGTTTGCTTGTGAGCAAAATTCTGACTGCACACTTGCAAGGATTTTTGACAAACTTGGTGGAGACACTACCCTACCTGAGTCTCAGAGATTGTTTGATTTTGGAATGTCAAAGCTGTGTGTACAGAGCTTTTTTATGAGCCCAGTTTTCCTAGGTTCTCCTAATTTCTTATTCCTTACTCCCTTTTGAAATGAATTGGATAACACTTTGGGAAATGCTGGGTTTGGATTTCTGACAGACAACAACATCCTGTAGAACTGCAGAAAATTCCCATGCCTGATATGTGTGGTTCCAGTTGGCAGGCTCTACTTCTGTTGAGCAGTCCAACTTTGTATTTTCTTGTGGACTTTAAAATGGCTGATTATACTTTAAAGTGCACAGCATGTAACACACCCAAGAAATTGCTCCATCTTTTGAGGGCTAACACACATTCTAATGCTAGTGACCTATAAGGATGTCTTAGTTCACATGGATACTTGTGGCTGTTATGCTGCAGGGAAAACTCTGGGAGGATGTAATGTGATGGCATGCTGATCATGGCTGAATGCCTCATCGGAGGGGTTGTCAGCAACTGAACTCGATGTGGTATTGAAGTGGAAGGGATCTACTTTCCAGCGTTCTGCAAGGCTCTATCTGCAGTGGGATTAATTAACTGTTTTGACTGGTGGGCTCAGAGATGTCAAGGAATCAGTGGAATGCCACTGAGTTTCTGAGAAGCAAGAACAGCGCAAGCAGGTGCTCGAGTCTGTCTGTATGTCACAGAGCAGAACTAAGCCGCAGGTTTACTCACAGGTATAGAAATCACAAAGATTATAAAAAGAAACTCCTAGATTTCTGGAAAGATTTACTATTTTCCCTCTGAGTATTAATTAGAGCCTAATTATTTTCATTCCATTATTGCATCCCATATTGTCCAGATGTTCGGTCATTATAGTCTGTTCCTCATCTGAAATTGGTATCATGCTGTTCACATACTTTATGGGCTGCACGATGGCGTAGTGGTTAGCATATCCACCTCACAGCAAGAAGGTTCTGAGTTTAAGTCCCGGGCTCAGGTGTTTCTGTATGGCGTTTGCATGTTCTCCCTGTGCTTGCATGAGTTTCCTCTGAGTACTTTGGTTTCCTCCCACAGGCTAACTGCCTTTTAAAAATTGCCACTAGGTGTATATTTGAGTCTGAATGGTTGTGTGTTTGCCCTGGAATGGTCTGGTGAGCTGTTCAGAGTGCACCCCACCTTCACCCAGTGTCGGCTGAGATAGGCTCCAGCCTCCCTGTGATTCTAGTAAGGTTAAGTGGTTTTGCAGCTTGAAACAAGATAGAGAGGTGGACTATATAAATGTGTCACAGATTTATTCTTTAAGCCTGCAGTGCTGTTCTGAATGCAACACTTTATGCTTGCTCTTGTCCTATCACCACCCTAGTAATTACCATAATGTGTTCAGCTGTTCTGTGTCCACTGTTATTTGGTCATTTCTACTGAGCTCTGTTTTTAAGTTGTAGTTCTCATTGTGCTTTTTTCTTTCTGACACTTTTTCTGAGTTGGCCTATGATCACTTTGTCTGATTATGTTCTGACCACACCATGGATTTTTGCCATCATGAAGCAAGCAATGAGTTTTCATCCTTGAATCATACTTTGTCCAACTGCACATTATAGAAGTATATAGTCGGTCCTTGAAAGATTTAGAATAGTTATGAGTAACCCTTTCTTCAGTGGACAATATCACCAGAATCTTGTAAACTAATACATTTATATTTATGGCATTTGGCAAAGTGGCAAAGTTACATTTTACACAATTTAGGGTTAAGGGCCTTGCTCATGGGTCCAACAGTGGCATCTTGGTGGCAATGGAACTTGAATCTGCAACCTTCGGATTAGGAACCCAAAGCCTTAACTACAGAGCCACCACTGCCTTTCTCCCCACCAAGTACGGTTTCCTTTTACTGTTATACATCTGTGTATTTCTGAAGAGGATGAGTTTTGTTTCAAGTCTGGTTCCTCTCAAGGTTTCTCACTTATATTGTTTCAAGGAGTTTTTTTCCTTGACACCATTTTCTTTGGCTTGCTCATTAGGGATCTATATCTAAATCTGGATTTGTGTAAAGCTGCTTTGTGACCATGTGTATTGCAAAAAGCACTGTGACATTCTCTAAAACAGCTAGAAATACTGACAGTGACAACAATCTTCTCTTGGATAGTTTTTAATGATGTCAAAGTTCAAGATCAAGCCAGTACTGAATAACATATCGATTACTCCAGAAATCAGTTTATAAATGGCTTGAAATGGAGAGTATGGCTTAGCGGTTAGCATTGTTGCTTCATAGCATGTATTTTCCCCATGCCTGCAGGTAATCCAGTTTCCTTTCAGAGACTAAAGCAGTGGTCTCCATCCCTGTTTCTAGAGGGCTACCTTCCAGGAAACTTTGGCTCCAACCCTAATCATGCTCACCTGACAATCTGATCATTGTCTTAAGAAGTTTTCGATCAGTTAATGGAAGTGTGATAGATTTTGGTTGGTGAAATAACCTGAAGATCTACAGGAACAGGGTTGGAGACCACTGGTATAAAGACATCCACATTAGGTCAACCAACTACTCTCAGTTGGCATTGGGTGGGACTGTAAATGGTTGTTTGTATTTGTGTTAGCTCTGCAGTGGAGTAGTGACCTGTCCTGAGTGTACCCTACGTCTCACCCAAAGTCAGCTGGAATTGCCTCCGGCTTACTTGTGACTTTTATGGAGAAGTGGTATAGACAATGAAAGGATGGAGATCTGAGAATGGGAAGTTTCACAACTTGAAGTAGCAATTACAGATGCTCCCCAACTTACATTATAGTTAGGTTCCGGATGGCCGAACGTAAGTTGAAAAAGAACGCAAGTTGTTACTGCACGTTCCAGTAAAGTATGACCATTCATACTGTACTACATCCATAAATACTGTTACCATATCTCATAAAACACCCCTAAATCAATTAGTATAAACATGACATTGTACAATATCAACATTTATTTCAAATAAATTGAATTCAAGCAAAATACAGTAGTTTCAAATGAATAAATTTTAATAAAATGGTGGAGGAGAAGGAGGAGGAGATGCTCCAAGATGCAATCTTTCTGCTGATAAATGGTTCCGATGGTTGACGGAGCCATTTGGAAGAAACGTGCAACGTTCACTTGCTTTTCACCAGCATCAATTTTTTTTATCATAGCCATCTTCGTTTCAAAAGAGATGGCTTTCCACTTTCTCTGATTATCACTTGTATAACCAGTAGGCTGGAGCTTCTGACGAACCATATATGCATACTGCACACAAAACAGTGTAGGCACGAAGATAACAAAGACAACGTCTTAACACGCGTTGAACTGGGAAGAAGGCACGTCCAGTCTGTCGTTTGTAACCAATGAACGCAGCGTCATGTAAATTGACGCAGCGTCATGCATAAGCAGCGTTTGAATGTCTCGTACCATGGAGAGCGCTAAACTCAAAATCTGAAAGGGGGAAAAAAAACGTAAAATCGAAAAAAAAAAAAAAAAGCGTAAGGCGAATGAACGTAAGTTGGGGAGTGTCTGTATTAAATATGTAATCATTAACTGCAGACAGGGTGGCATGTTGACGTAGTGGTTTGTTACAGCAAGAAGGTCCTGACTTTGAGTCCTGGGCTCAGTGAGGGCATTTCTGTATGGAGATTGCATGCCCCATACTTGCATGGGTTTCCTCCAGGTTTCCTCCCACAATCCATAGACATGCACATTACGCTTACTAGCTGTTCAGTTTTTCCCCTTGGTGTGAATGTGAATAGTTGTGTATGTGTTGGCCATGCTATGTTCAGGGGGTATCCCCACCTTCACCCAGAGTTGGCTCCAGGCTCCCTGTGACCCAAGCCGAATTGAATGAATGATGGAATGAATGACAATAGCCCAAAATCATATGTTTAATTAATGTGGTTCTTAAAATTGATGGAGATTTTTTCTGAAGTTTTTGCCTTTAGCTGATAAATAAAAATTGTATTTTAATCCGCCAGCTTCTGCCAGCAGTGCAGTTTTACTACTGTCACACCTCATTCCCCCCAACCTCAAGCATTTTGAGACTTCAAGTTAGTATGTTTTTTTTCTCAGTCTGGCTAAGGGACATCTCTGCTGGAGAACGTCTCACTTGTATTCCCAGTAAAGTTCTGCGACTGCATTTTGAAGCAGCCAAAAAAAGAGAGGAAAAAAACCTGCCATCAGTCAGTCATGCACCCAGAGGCTAGTATGCATGAGAAAAATCTGATCCTAAAATAAACAAGGAGGAGATACAACATAAAGAAGACTCTGTGAATGTTGTTACTAAGTGAAATCAAGGTGTTTTACAGAAAGTCTACATGTGGATGTGGATGTGTAATTTCAAACCCTTCCAGGTGCTCTGATAAGTGGGTTGATTAGACGTATTACTTGATCCTTGACGGTTATATTCATTAGATAGCAACAACCATGGTTATGCCAAATGCAGCACCTTATGTTCGTAAACTAAAAATATTATGTACGCATCCCAATTTGCTTGATGTCGATAACTTTTAGATTATTTTCCCGGTGCACTTTTAGGCTTCTTCACCACCAACTTCACGCATATACTGCACACTTAACAAAAATATAAACTCAATACTTTGTTTTTGCTCACATTATTCATGTGCTGAACTCTAAAACTTTTCCTCTGTACACAGAAGGCTTATTTCTCTCAATTATTGTTCATAAATCTGTCTATAGCTGTGTTAGTGAGCACTTCTTTGCTGAGATAATCCATCCACCTCACAGGTGTAGCATATCGAAATGCTGTTTCGACAGCATGAATAGCACAGGTGTGCCTTAGGGCTGTTGTCCATGAATTGAATGCTTATTTTTCTACTATAAGCCATCTCCAAAGGTGTTTCAGAGAATTTGGCAGTACATTCAACCGGCCTCACAACCGAAGACCATGTGTATCTACACCAGTCCAGGACCTCCACATCCAGCATCTTTACCTTCAAGATCATCTGAGGTCAGCCACCCGGACAGCTCCTGCAACAACCGCTTTGAATAACCAAAGAATTTCTGCACAAACTGTCAGAAACCATCTCAAGGAAGCTCATCTGCACGCTCGTCGTCCTCATCGGCGTCTCGACCTGACTGTAGTTGATCATTGTAACCGACTTGAGTGGACAAAATTACATTCAATGGCATCTGGCATGTTGGAGAGGTGTTCTCTTCATGGATGAATCCCAGTTTTCACTGTACACGGCAGATGGCAGACATCAAAAATGGCGTCGTGTGGGTAAGCAGTTTGCTCATGTCAACATTGTGGATCGAGTGGCCCATAGTGGCGGTGGAGTTATGGTATGGGCGGGCTCATGTTATAGACAATGAACACATGCATGTTTTATTGATGGTATTTTGAACGCACAGAGATTCTGTGACAAGATGCTGAGCCCCATTGTTGTGCCATTCATCCATAACCATCAGCTCATGTTGCAGCATGATAATGCATGGCCCCATGAGGCAAGGATCTGTACACAATTCCAGGAAGCTGAAAACATCCCAGTTCTTGCATGGCCAGCATACTGACAGGAAATGTCACCCATTGAGCATGTTTGGGATTCTCTGGATCGGCGTATACTGCAGCGTGTTCCAGTTCCTGCCAATATCAAGCAACTTTGTGCAGCCACTGAAGAGGAATGGACCAATATTCTACAGGCCACAATGAACAACCTGATCAACACAATGTGGAGGAGATGTGTGGTCACACCAGATACTGACTGGTTTTCTGACTCCCCCACCCCACCCCAGAACCTTCGTCCACCCCCCCTCAATACAGTTAAACTGCACATTTTAGAATGGCCTTTTATTGTGGCCAGCCTAAAGCACACCTGTGCAATATTCCTGCTGTTTAATCAGCATCCTGATATGCCACACCTGTGCGGTGGATGGATTATCTCAGCAAAGAAGAAGTGCTCACTAACACAGATTTAGACAGGTTTGTGAACAATATTTGAGAGAAATAGGTCTTTTGTGTACAGAGAAAAAGTTTTACAGATCAGCTCATGAAAAATGGGAGCAAAAATAAAAGTGTTGAGTTTATAGTGGAGATAAACACCAAAAGACAGAAATAAATATTGCTCCTGGTGTATAATAAGAGTGTTGCTGCGTTTCCTACTGTTTCAGGTCGGAGAGAATGACTAATTGGACAAGAACAAGTTACAATTGCGCAAATTACCTGCATATCGTACATACCTATAGCATTGCGTTTGGCACAAGATGACGAAAAAATCGATGGTTTTTTGTGTGGTTTTTTTTGTGTTTTGTGTGTTATGTTTAGGCCGTGTTGATCCTGTAAGCCAAACTAGCAAACATTCAGGCCAACAGGGTAGCGTAGTGCTTAGCACTTCCACTTCACAGCAAGAAGGTCCTGGGTTCAATTTATGGACTCAGTGTTTCTGTGTGGAGTTTCCATGTTCGCGTGAGTTTTCTCTGGGTACTGCAGTTTCCTCCCACAGTTCTGACATAATTGGGCTATTTCCGCTGTTCCAAATTGCCCTGAGGTGTGAATGTGATTGGTTTTGCATGTGTTGCTTTACTATGGTCTAGCAAGCTGTTCAGGGTGTGCCCCACCTTTGCCTAGTGTCTGCTCAGATGGGGAAGGGGTTCCTTGAGACCGTAGATGGATTAAGCGGTTCAGTAAATGAGTGAGTGAGTGAGTGAGTGAGCAAACATTCAGTAACTGTTTGTTTTTTTCCCCCCTGGGGAGGGCAGGTCTGAATCCGGAGCCGAGCCAAAGTGAGCGGAAGATGTGAATAATTATTTCTGGGGTATAAGCATTTTTCTCTCGCTATTTATGCATACAGAAACTGCAATGTTTGCTGTATGCCCTCTGCATCAGTAATCCAGCAGTGTCCTGTAAACAAAAGTCTTTTAAACTGGAGATAACTTTCCCACTGACAATGTGAATATTATTTAGTGGTGTATGCAGTGCATTTAATTATTCATAGGATCAAATGATGAATGTGTGCTGCTCCACCGCACACTGCTGTGAGATTCTCACTCACAATCTGACATATTCATTGTGAAAATCCTCACACGTCAATAAATGCTTTACTGGCTTAATAGCAAAGTCACACACAGAAATTCACACTAAGTTGTCTAAGCCGTGACGTGCCCAAGGGTCTTCACAGCGGTTAAGCAGAGACACTAGACTTGTATGTATTTTAAAGGTAGGATTATGAAAAAGAATATTTCACAAGTCACACAAATGTGGAATTCTTTGGTTTCTAACAAAGTCGTCTTTCGCTTATTCGACTAAAAAACCACAAGAAGCAGAGAAATTGTTTCGGTTTGTAATCTTCAGAACGGTGAGCTGAAACGGTTCTGACTGCTTATTGCTGATAGGTGTAGCAGCTCAGTGTTACCTCTCGGCTCCAGGCTTCCGGTTTTGCATGTGTGTTATTCCCATTTCCATGGAGGTCCATTCAGGCTGTATCCCTGCATCAAAAGCAGTCCCAGGATATGTTCCAGATCCACCATAACACGGATTAGGATAAAGCACTTACTGAAGCTAAATGAATGAACGAGTAAATATTTGTCTTTAAGTCAGTTCAGAAAGGGAAGAGTAAATCATGTGTCCCTATTCCTGTACAGGAAATTAAAGAGGCAAGGAAGGAACCAAAGAACAAAAATCAACCTTGCCACAGTAAATTTATCTTGTGAAAATTGGCCATGCTACCATTTAACAGAAATGACCACCAGGGTAGCATCTCAGCTAACAGTGTTGCTATTGTGTTGGCCAAAAGTTATAATAACATCATTTGTAGACTCTTAAACAGTGTAGTAGTGATTAGGGTACTGTGGTGTAGTGATTAGGGTACTGGGCTCATGATCATGAGGTCGTGGGTTCGAATCCCAGTTAGACCCCACTGTGCTAAGTGTTCTGGGCAAGGTCTTAACTGCAAGTTATTCACCCAGCAGTATAAATTGGTACCAGTACAAAAAAAAAATACTGGGAAGGTAACCTGCGATGGACTAGTGTCCCATCCAGGAGTTGAACTCCTAGTTGCTTCACACTACAGAAACTGGGGATAAGCACCGGCACTGACGAGCCTCTAGGCTTAAGTGTAAAAGCCCAACAGGCTTTACCTTAACTTACTTAAACAATGTTGTTAAAAACATTAGAGGTAGCTGTGTGTTTCACAGAAAAGGAAACTCCAATATGGCTGTGCACAGTCCTTAACAATATTAGACATTAATTGGGTTCACATATTAATTGTATCCACCACGAAGCGTAGCTGTTTTCATAGGCTGTCCGTATTTGTCTCCGTTGCCGCTGCAGACGCGTCTTGTTAACACTCTTGCTGTGCCGGTTCACACCCGGCCAGCCTATCAAAACTAGGTCACCTCGACTGATTTTTTTAAAGGCCACAGAGGTTAATCAATCAAAAATGCTTGTTCTATCAATCGATGCCAGCTAAACTTGGTGTCGAAATCTTCAAACCTATTGAAATTGGTTCACCTTACCATGTGCGTGGTCATGTAAAAAAAGCATATGATTGTTTGTTATTTACACCAAATATAAGCACTTCTGAAAGTTGCTCTGGAAGAGCATCTGCTAAATGCTATAAATGTAAATGTCTACAGACATCCATGTTAATCTTGTAAAAACTAGGTCACCTTGACTTAGTTTTCAACGTCACAGAGGTCAAAGTGGGTAAATTCAAATGATATTTAGTGTGCCGTTGACCATGCCGGGGATACACTTTGTGTTCCCTGATAAGTTTCTAGTTTTGTTAGCTGTGTGCAACAGAATCTCAATCTCTGGACACTCTTCAACTGAGGATTTCAAAAGCTAGTTGTTACCCTTTTATTAGTGCTGCTAGAATAACCAGTCTTCTTGGTCAGTGTATGAATCCAGAGCCAATCATAGGAACACTGGCCGTAAGGCAATATACCCTGGTGTGAGGAGCTGTTCATTGCAATGCACATCTTATTGAAGGTGTATGTAGGGAGCAACTCAGGATCGATCCAGCAGTGTTGCTCAAATCCGAAGGGCACGAAATAATGCTTGTTCTGATACGAGCGGTGCGTGGGAAAGCACATGAGGCAAAAGGATCCTTAAGCCAACCAACTTGGATAAGAACAAAAATTTATTTAGGAGGCCACACTCTAGAACAGCAGGCAAAATTTCATGGAAAAAACAGAAAAACTCAGGCAATCACTCAAGCAACATACACTTAGCAATAAACTCTGAAATGCTACCCTAAAGAAATGACCTCAAAATAAACTTGGACAAAGAACATGGGAGAAACCCGGAAAACATACCAGCACCGACTATGGGGTAACGCTGGGCTTAAACAGGCAGAACCTAGGCAGGAAATGAGCCACAAGTGAGGCTAATCATGACAGTGTGGAAAGCCAAACGTCCAGCTTTCCCATGACGGTTTCTACAATCCTCAAACTAATGCTATGGAACCTTTTCTTTGGATTTCCTCACACTAAAATCAAGCTAGAAACTAGAAATCCTCTGATCCTGGGTTGATACTGAAACATGAAATTTTTGCTTGAAAGCAGAACGCCAGCGAAGTGCCGTAACGAATGAACAAAAAGAAAATAGGCTGAACATCAAAATCTGAGAGTATCATGTCAGTCTGAACTTTTTATTATCATTTCAGTGTTTGAACAAAAAAAATGTCATTGTGTCATTCTTTAAAAATTCCACAATTGTCTAGTACGACTTGGCAAGCTATTAACAAACTAATATAAACTAATACAATTAATATACGGTACTTATTCTCACTCACTTGCTAAACTGCTTATCCTACTAGGGTTGCATAAAGACTTGAGCTTATTGCATAAAGACTTTTTTGTTTATTACGCTCTTAATATAAAAATTCTAAAAAAATTTCATTACGCACATTGTTTTTAATTACACTTAATCAACTAAACCACAGCTTTTCGTTTTTGGGATATGTTTGACTTTAACACCCTGACTATGGTAGGCATGATTAATCAATACTGATCCATATATAAGGCGCACCTGATTATAAGGCGCACCATCGGCTTTTGAGAAATTTTAAGGCTTTTAGGTGCGCCTTATAGTGCGGAAAATACGGTAATCTTACTAAGCTAATATAAAGAGAAACATTTATACAAATAGCTCCATCCATCTCAATTGTTGTCTCTCACTTTCAATGTTTCAAGTTCCATCCTTTCTTTGCTTATGTGAGATAATAATCATGTCCAAAAAGTTCTTTCACCCCATGCACTTTGGTGCACTGTTTTTGCAACTCTTTATCTTTCTTTCTCACCTCTCCGTCCTCCAACTCTGTCCTCCAACTCTGTCCTCCAACTCTAAGAATGATGGGATACTCTTTTAAAACTGGGTCCAGACCTATTCATGTCACCCATTCTCCACTCACTGAATAACCCAGCCAGTCATTATTTTTGCTTCTTTCTCCCTCCTCACTTTCTCCGCCCATTTGAATGCTAATTGAGAATAGCATTGAAAGCCAAGAGAGCAGGGGACATGGAATTCCAGAAACCCCGCCGATGAAACCCGGGAAGAGATGACAGGGGAAAAAAATGAGTGGCCTCAGAATAGTGACATGGCCTTGCTTTCATAACAAGAAAGAATTTCACATTGTTTGTGTGAACCTTCAATTACTGAACTGGACCTCACTCACCAAAAATTTTAGCATGGATAAACATAGAGCATGTTTTATTACTTGTGGCGTGCCAGGACATTCTAATTTTACTTTTATGCCATCATTCATAGACAGACGTAGTGTCTACTGTATTTGGCTGAGCTAATAAAAGCAGTTCTACTCCAGCTCAATTGATTGATCAATTCTGATTGGACAGAGGGTGCTGAGTAATTAAAAAGTATGACAGTTTCTGTAACAACTTACACAGGGATTATACTATGTGCTCCATATAGAGATTTACAAAGTATACTTTATATGTGAGTCACTCTTGGGATGCTGATTTTTTTTTTTACTTCAGTTTATTTAGCATTTTTAGGAGGACTCTTTGGAAGACAGAGGATTGAACATACAATAAGTTAAGGGAACTACTGTTTATCGCTACTGTTATGTCCAGTGGTGCTTGAATGTTTTGAACCCTTTAGAAATTTTTAAAGCAAGACAAGGATCCTGAAGTCAGAAGTCGTTCCACAAAAGAATGGTTGCAGAAGAATAAATGTGAAAAGAGACAAGAGTCAAAGTCCTGACCTTTATCCAATAAAAATGTTGTGTGGGCGGTTCATGTGAGGAAACTCACCGACATGCCAAAGTTGAAGCTGTTGATTGTGTACAGAGGAATGGACTAACATCCTTCCAAGTCGATGTGCAGGACAGATCAACAGTTCCCACAAACATTAAGTTACAGTCATTCCTGCATCAGGGGCCGGTGATGTAGTGGTTAGGGGTCTGGGCTCATGATCATGGGTTCGAATCCCAGTTAGACCTGCACCGTGCTAAGACCTCTGGGAAAGGTCTTAACTGCATGTGTGCCTCTGTTCCCCCAGCAGTATAAATGGGTACCAGTAAAAATACTGGGAAGGTAACAAGCAAGGTGGACCAGCGTCACATCCAGGAGGAGTTGAACTCCTAGTCGCTTCACGCTACAGAAACCGGGGATAAGCACCGGCTCTGATGAGCCACTGGGCTCGGGTGTAAAAGCCCAACAGGTTTTACCTTTACTGCATCAGGGGATCTTGAAAGCAAAAGGTTCACAAACTTTAAGGCACCACTGAACAGGACCCCACTTATTTTAGAGATGTCCCACAGCATTAATAGTAACTACAAATAAATAAAAGTATAACGTCATTTGTTATTATTCTTTATCACCATACCACCTCATCACTGTTTAGCATGACCAGTCATAATTCATTCATTCATTCATTTTCCAAACCGCTTATTCCTAATTAGGGTCGCGGGGAAGGCTGGCACCCATCTCTGCCAACTTTGAGTGAGGGCACCCTGGACAGCTCGCCAGGCCATCGCAGGGCAGAAACACGCTGACGGCTTTGCAGCCTACTCGTGCCGAACATCAGCAATGGTTCTTTTACATGCCTCACACCATAGACAGTGAGAGACATGGCGGCATTTGGTAACCCAGTTAGCTGCACTGGGGGCCAGTCATAATTGATTTCTTTATTTTATTGCTATTTTGATATAATGTATTAATCCAGCAAATATTCTGCAATAATATCTGCAGTTAATCCATCCATAGCACACACACACACACACACACACACACAGGGAGCACTGGGCTGCCACACTGTGGTGCCCAGAGAGCAGTTGGGGGGTTAGGTGCCTTGCTCAAAGTCACTTCAGCCAGGGTTCATTCCCCTCATTGCTACACATTTTTCACGCTATTTCGGGATAAATAATGTTCTGTTTAATTCCACCTCATACAATGTCTTCTTTAAGTGTTGAAGGTTCTTACCGGGTTCCTGTCTCAGTGAAATTTCTGTTAAACTTCACATTTTGCTCCGTGCACAGTATGAACTGTGCGTCTTAAAATTTTAATTACTTTTAAGTACACACAATGGTTTCAGACTAGCCTGAACGAGTAGCTGTAGGCTAATCAGCGAGACTCAGAGGAAGCATTAACCACTGACGAGTGCCCATCAGGGCCCACTCTAGCTACATATTAAACACTAATGGAGGAGGAAGGATGATTTGGTGATAGACTGGGCCAGACGCTCTGTAAAAGGTGGTGTAGTGTCTGAGCAAGGCGAGGAATATTGAGGATATATTATTTATATTATGGGGTGGTGGGGAGGAGTGGCTGGATATGTATTCTTAGCCAGACAGGTTCATTGTGTGGTTACAAAGCCAAACTCTTTACAGTAAGAAGAACAGTGTGTTTGTAAGTGAATACCACAATAAGAAATAACGCGTCATATATAACGTATAGCATGGTCATGAGTGGCATTTTGCCTGGAAAGAAATATAGTTAGTATTCCTTATATTAGAATTTATACAAAGCTGGCAGCAGCTCTGTAGGCAGTTTTCATTAAAAGTAATTAAGGCATAATGATATTAGTGCATTTGATATGAATAAAATGTTAGCTCTGCATATTTCATATACAGCCAGTGGCTTCTCATCTCATTTGCAGCTTCTAATTTAATCTGTTAAAGTCACTAAGGTACTTTAGTCTTGCATCAGATTGTTGAGAAGCCATTGTGTGTGCTGTGATGGTTTTGCAGTAAAAATTTTGGGTTTATTTCATAAGTACTTGGAGCTGTACATCATCTCCTGAAGTTGTGGCCCGTGGGTTTGTAGTGCCTTTAACCAGTTTCAATTCCCAGTACTGCAGCTCTGAAAACAAATGCACCTCTTCACAGTTGTCTAAAGTCTTGTTTCAAATTTATCGCATTATCACCCATTTATAATGCTGCTTGTTTTTATTGGAGGTTTTTTTTTTTACATGTTTCTCTTTTTTATTTTTAGTTATGTAATTGCTCATCTCTGCGATAATGTTCAATTGTATATTTGAATAAACTCTTTATTTGAAAGATCCTGGACTTAAGTCCTGGGCTCCGCGAAGATGTTTCTGTGTGGAGTCTGCCTGTTCTCCCTGTGCTTGCGTGGGCTTCCTCCAGGTACTCCGGTTTCCTCTCACAGTCCAAAGACATGCACATTAGCCTAATTAGCAGCTCCAAATTGCCACTTAGGTGTGAGTGTACTGTATGTGGGAATGGTTGTGTGTGTTTTGTCCCTACGATGGTCTGGCAAGCTGTTCAGGGTGTACCTCACCTTCACCCAGAGTCGGTTGAGATCCAGTAGGGCTGGGACCGACCCTAGTAGGAGTAAGCGGTTTGGCGAATGGATGGATGAAATGTTTAAAATTCATAGTCAGGCTTCTACAGTACATAGTGGCTCCATTCAGATCCTTTTCTGATAAACACGTGGATATAGGGCTCCAATTATGGTATTTAATGATTCTACACTGACCAAAACTGACCAAAGCCATTTTAAAGCAAAACATAACCCTAATTCAAAAACTGAATGAACGTTTCCTCGGGACTTTTACCTCACGTTCAACATAGGAAAAAATGTGTATGTATTCTGTAATTATTATATTAGTAAAAATACCACTAAAAATTCAGTCCGTGT
>JAQNCB010000013.1:12990814-13001491 GCA_030068295.1 Euristhmus nudiceps
CTATGCAGATGACACCCAAATTTATCTTGCTCTATCACCTAATGATTATGCCCCCTTGAATGTCTCTACCAGTGTATTGATCAAATCAAAAACTGGATGTCACAAAATTTTCTTCAGCTGAACACAGAAGTAATTATATTTGGGGAAAAAAGATGAAAGACTCAGGATTACTTATTAATACTTATTAATATTTGAACATTGAATGCCCAGGCCTTTACTGCAGCTGCCTTTATTTGGTGCATGTTTGTGGGTCTTTCAGCCTGCTGTTTTGTCTTCAGTAAATGAAAAACATGCTCAAGTAAGTTGACTGATTCTAGCCTTAACTGGCCATGAAACAACTAGTCAGCCTATTAATTAGGAACATGTGAAAATGAGGGACTATGTTTGAACATGGCTGCAGATCTTAAAAGGCATGGCAAATCTTATTTGAAGCCCCAAAAATTACAGCTAAACTTTCAGTAACATTTTACTGTTTTCTTTCAAATCCATAGTGGTGGTGTACAGAGTAAGACTTTAATACAAAAACCACATGTATCACAGGCACCAGTGTTAAAAGCGCAAAGTTGTGCAGCACATTGACTCACAGACGTTGCTGTTTGCTCCTGTTTCATGTGACTGTGCAGCGTTACAATCATTCTCAGCAGTAACAGTTCTTTTGATTCCACCTTTTTATGTTTCATTAGATCACCACCCAAAAGTTCCAGTGTTAAAAATTGACACTGTGAGCTATGATACTGAAGAAGTTAGAAATCTCACTGATTGAAATAGGAGAACATGAGCAAATCTCAATTATCATCATCAGCTCTTTAGAGATACGGCCTGTAGGGGTGGGTGGCCAGAGTGAATTTTCAGGCTAAAAGAGATATGTCTGGGGTTTACTAGTAAGGTGTGTCACAAAATCTGAGAGCTTTGAGAAGAAGCTATTTGGCATTGAGCAGAAGCATTCTGATTCGCACAGAACAAACACAACCCAACATCCGAACACCATTCCTACCATCAAGGATAGTGGTCTTATGTAGTAGTCTTAGAGTAGCATTATGCTATGAGATTTTTTTTTTTTTTTGTAAAAAACAGACAACTCAAACCTATAATTACTGCAAATAGACACTATTAAAAATAGTATTTTAATCTAATTATATTTGATTTTGCACAAAGCCACAACCACATGGTAGGTTATAATTATAATAGCTATATTATAGTTAAAACCTACAGTGCACAGAAATCCCATGTTGTCTACACCTCTATGTCAAGAGATCAAATTCTTCTCTCTGCTCAGGGTGACGTGTCTCTGTTTGAAGAGACAGAGCAGCTGCTACTGGCTTAGTAGTTGCCAGGAAGGCAGGCAGGCACTTTGCCATTGGACACTCCCTTCCATTGTACAAGCATCAGAAAGCTAGTCTTCTTAAAAACGACTACCGTAGCTTAAAACTCTCTATATACCAGACAAAAATATTTTGCCTTGTGTCTTCTCGCTTGACAAAATCATTTTAAAACATTCAGAGTAACTCAGTTACTTGCTTTAACTTTTAGTACTTAAGTGTAATTTTTAAGCATTCGTTTTGTGATAATCGAGATTTATGTTCTGCTTCAGTTGAGGTATCTGTCTCGTGTTTTATAAAAGTCAGGACCATCTACCAATTAGCAAAACAGAAACGTTAAAATAACACAACAGAGTTGTCAGAGCTCATACTGTTTATTTTGTCATCATGTACATTCTCATGAAATATTAATACTGTATTATTGCAAAAGTTTTATTTAAACACATGTGTAACAGGAAAAAAAAAACAGTGCATAAGAAACTATGAGCTAATGCCAATGCACACTAACACTGTAGCATAAAGTGCTAAAAAGACAGTATGACAAGGCTAAATCATTTACCAACTTAAACAAATAAGTGCACTAAAGTCAGTACTGTAAGTAATCCTGCTCTTTGGTATTCACAGTAAACGTATGACAGTTTGTGCATCTGGAAAAAATATGTTTTTCTGGAGTTAAATACTTTATTATAGATAGATTTCTTACACACACAATCCAGCACTGATGTCATGCATATAGCTGTAAAAGCACCAATCAGGAGCCAGAGTCCACTAACTAATTTGATTTGTTAAAATTGAATTATAGACTCAGTCGAACACTGTAGCAACAATGTGAACTGTACATTAACTGAATGGATATTTGTACCAAATATCCAACAGTTTAAAAAGTCACAAGGTTTCCTCATGCGATGGACTCTTGCAGTGAATTGAAGAACATCTTGTTTTTAAGGCTCCTCAGGTTGAAATTTAAGCTGGAGCTTTTCTCTGATTGCAGTGTTTCAGAGTACTTCAAGGTATTGTCTGTGCCCATCTGCGACTTCCTCCGAAAGGAATTTTGTATAGTTTCTGAGGTGAAGTAGTACACGACAGGGTCAAAGCAACAGTTAGTTACAGCAATGCACAAAGCGATTGGATAAATGGTCCTGACCACATTTTCAGCTGCGCAGCCATTTAAAATTTTGGTGCGCACCAATGAGTAAAACACAAGGTTGACATTATAAGGAATGAAGCAAAAGCAGAAGATAAAAAGGTGCACCATTATCATACGTAAAACCTTTGTCTTGTTAATCTTTCCACCTCGAGTGACTGACTGTGGTCTCCTCAGAGTCTGAAGAACCATTGCAGAACAGAAAACGTTAAGGAGCAGTGGTATAAAGAAGCCCACGGTCTCTATGAAAATCACCACTTTGGATAGATGAGACTTCCACTCTTCGGAGGAGAAGTTTTCAAAGCAAAACTGGGTGGTTGAATTATTTTGGCGGGGGGTAGAGTTCAGCAAGAAGCCTGTTGGCAAACTACCTGAAAGCACCAGCACCCAAACTGCTGTGCATACGATTTTAGCATTGCGCTTGGTCCGAAGTTCCCGCGAACGGAGAGGATAAACAATGGCCAGGAATCGGTCCACGCTGATGCAAGTGAGGAAAAGGATGCTGCCGTACATATTTGTGTAGAACAAAGAGACTGAGAGCTTGCACAGCAAACCGCCAAAAGGCCAGTCCTGCCGCATGAAATAAAAGACCCGTAATGGTAGCGTGAGCACAAACAGCAGGTCAGACACCACCAGGTTCATCATGTAGGTGGTGGTTTCATTACGGATCTTCAGAGTGCAGGTAAAGATGTACGTGGCTATTGCATTCATAATGAGCCCCACCACGAAGACAATGCTGAACACTGTGCTGTAGAGCGGATACTTGAAGCCGTCATTTTTGGGGCACCCTTGATCAGACTGGTTCACGATGTTATAACTGCTATAGTTGTGGAAGCTGTCCAATGGTGAAGTAGCATTGTCCATTGGTAAGGTAAGGTTGTACATCCCTACAGAAATGAAAGCTCGTATGCTGAGTAGAAGCTATACAGCAGATACACCATGAAAGGAATTTCTTTCATGCAGGATCCAGAATAAATGATTGGTTGCAAAACGGAGCAGAGTTTTCCTTTATAAGTGAAAGGCATTCCTTTAAAAGTGTCTTTGCCTGAAATACTCTCGCTGCCCTGGACACAGAGATTTCTTTTCTTGTGTGTGCATTCAGGGCAGCATGTGGTTGCAGGCATTTAAATGCTTCCCTTCAGCATTCTTCAGTAGAGACACTGGGGTGAATGCAGGCCTCCCTAGAGACAGGAGTAATGCTGGTGCTTCCTCCTCTCCTCCCCCCTTTCTTTATCCCTCTGCCGTTTGCATGTTCACCCTAAAGGTAGGGAGATCGCACCATACTCACTCAGACTCTCCAGCTTGGAAAACTTGTCCGTGATGATTCATTTAGTCCATGTGAAGCATGCAGACTCAACAATGGACAACAAGTCAATAATGGTAAGAACAAAGTCTAGTGCAATATATCTTCCTGAAGACAAATCATTGATCCAGAAATCATTGACTATTGTATATCCAAAAGTGATCCACTAGCTGTTACTCTTCAATGCGTTTTCAAATAATCCAATACATCAAGCAGTCCCTTTTGTTTTGCAGAATCACACAGCTGGTCCTGGTTAATGAAGGCACACTGAAAACACCTGCAGACTACAGCATGCTGTTCTCCCACAGCATGGATCCGACAGTGTTTCAGTACTACTGAAGTGTACGGTAGCGTTACTCGAGTGTACAAATGTAAACTCACTGGTTCTCTTCAGAGAGACTATTTCCTGTGCCCTGCCCCACCCCTTTTCTCTACCTCTCTCTCTCTCTCTCTCTCACTCACTCTCCCCTCCCAGTATTTCTGCATGCAACAGCCGGAGGAACAGTTTGTCTTGCATTGAAAAAGGGCATGGGGGTGGGGTAATATCGGGCATCCGTGATAACATCAAGTGCTTTTTTGTTCGCACTCTGTCACCTTTGCTGTCTTGATGTTAAGTGGAAACTGGTGTTCAAGGCTATAATGTTTGTTCTGATATCTAAGTAAGATAAACGCAACATACTTTCTTCTATCAAGGTAGATATTTGAGAGTTGCCTAGAAGGAGCAGATCATTCTGAATTTTTTGTAGTAGTACAGTTTACCCAAAGGACGTGTTTTCCTACCAAGGAGTGTGAAATTCCCTGCCTTCTTGCAAAGAGAGATTTTGACCACTATGACTCATGAGTGTGTGTGTGGGCTACAGTAGGTCATTGTGGTCACTAAGCGGTCTAAAAGAAGAATTAAGAACATGGGGTAAAGGGTAGTTTTAATGATGGTCTGATTGCAAGCTTTTGTATTGTGGTATGCTTTTGTCCTTCCGCTTTACTGAATTTAGCTCAAGTGAAACTTGGCTGATTTCTTTAATGCACCACTGTACACAGTCCAGTCTGTTAAACACAGATTTTTGTTATTATTAGCTATAAAATAGGGAGGCAGCTGTTGATAACCAATTATTTCAAAGGAAGGTTTTATTGCAAAGTTCACTGGGTAACAGTCTTTTAACTGGATACAATTTGCATAAAATGATGTGTTTGAACTGTAAATGAAATGCATTAATGGGAATTTATTTTAATCCAGTTTAATTAACTGAGCTGTCTTTGTGTCCCACAAGCTTGTGAAGCCTTGTAAACCTTCCTGGCTGGATGCTAAAACCAAGATAAACAACTCTGGATCCTATTTTTTCTGAAGTCTAAATTTGCAGCCTTGCTTAAACTTTATTATTATTATTATTATTATTCTTCTTAAGTTAAATGTTAAATCCTATATTTGTGACAAAAACCAGTACAAATAAGATAAAGATAAAGGGAACTTTATTGTCAACTGTTGTATGAAATATCAATGCTATTCAAACGGCTGAAATTGCACCTATAACCCTTCACCAACACACCCACCCACACGCATGCACACAATAACAAGCAGCAGCGAGCACGTGTACTAATGTGCAAAAGCACATGTAAAAAAAAAAAAAAAAAAAAAAAAGTAAAAAAAAAAACCTTCCTTCCTTTGGGGAGCTCATGTTTGTACAGAAACATAAATGGCCTTTTCCAATATACGAGTGCAACCACTTGATATTTTGCCCTCCAACCACAAATATACACTAGAAGCCTAAACCTAAACTGAACTGTAACCCTGAGCAAACACATTTTCTTCCATAATCAACACACACATTGCCTTATGGATCTGCATCAAGTTCCTAACAATGGACAAATTTGCCTTGTAATATGTAACACAAACATTTGCATTTACAGTCATGACTATACAAAAAAAAGGGAACAAGATGAACAAACGTCAGCACAAGGTTTATAGTAAACATCCATGTCCTAGACTATGAATCATCCACTTTAATTCTCACATTTATATTCAAGAATGTTTGAGATTTATTTATATATATATATATATATATATATCCACAAACACTGTTTACAGTGAAAGTGGGGAGCTGCTTACCTCCACTGGGGATGGAGAAAGAAAACAAATAGGCTGATCAGGGCAGGGAACGAGCATCTGTATAATTAATCCTAAAAATGTAAGTGATAACAGGAAGTTAAACATAATATCGTTTTAAAATAAACATTTTTAATGAAGGTTTATTCTTTATTTCCTAAGAGAATATAATGATTGGTAAACTGCCGTGGTTTGCATTTGAGTAAAAATGACTAGATGAAAAATTACTGAACCAATATTGTAAATGGATGAGATGAAGCAGGCTGAAAATTTCCACTTTACTTTCATCCCGACGTCCCAAATTAATTTACTGTTTACAAAATGTAATGTGAAGAAAGATTTATTACCAATTTATTATGACCTTAAAAGAGAGCAGAGGATATATTACCTAAATAACAAACCCTCAAGGTAATCCTTTCTGCAATACAGACCAGATGTTAAGCTTTTCTTTTATGGCTCTAGGTGCTCACACACTCCACTCATGTGGTTCGATGTAGGGAGACTATAAATCAGAAAAAAGTGTTGTTGTGAAGTCTTTGCTGACAATGTGAAATGGGCAAACGTACGATGTTGCCATTGTTCCTTCTCCTGTGTTTTTTTTTTCCATACACACATACCACTGCGGTCAAGGCGATGCCATGCTTAAAGCATTTAAGACAACTGAGCATAATGGCGAAATGAAACACATGTGGTCCCAGGTCAGTCAAACCACCTACAATGGCAGGAAACTCCAAGGCCGAGATACCGAGCCTGTTTGCTGTTATGGTGTCTCTGACACATTTACAGCGTCTCATCTCAGCTTTGTTTGATGTTGTGTGGCGTCTTTCAGGCGCTTAAATTTCCATACACGTTATTCACTTTATTTTTTACAAGTTTGTTTATCCTCCATACTACATTTATTTGCTGAACCACTTACTAGGGTGGCAAGGACTCTGGGCAAAGGTGAGGTACACCTTGAACAGCGTACCAGCTCGTCGCAGGGATGATACATACACAACCATTCACACTCACACCTGGGGCAATCTGAAACAGCCATTTAGCCAAATGTGCATGTCTCTGGACTGTGGGAGGAAACCAGAATACCTAGAGGAAACCCATACAAGCACAGGGAGAACATGCAAACTCCATACAGAAATCGCTCATCAAGCAACTCAAACCCAGGACCTTCTTGCTGTAAGGAGGACATGCTAACCACTATGCCACCCTTCATATAACAGTGCTGTTGAATTCTCAAATTCTGATTGGTCAGGTGAAGCAGATTCATTACCTCATTAGACCTGACACGAGTTCCAGCAGTAAATCCAATGATATATTCTCAGTTCTACAGTAAGGATGTAATGATACTGAACATAATTAAAGGACTGAAAACTAGAGTGCAGGCAGCAGTGGCCTGGCAGTAGGGTGCTGGATTACCGATCCCAAGGTTGGGGGTTCAAGGCCTACGGTCAAAGGGTTATCAAAGGCCGGCCATGTCTCTCACTGTCTGTGGTGAGAGGGATGTAAAAGAAGCATTGCTGACTTTCGTCAAGAGTAGGCTGTATAGCCGTCAACGTGTTTCTGCCCTGCGATGGCCTGGCGAGCTGTCCAGGGTGTACTCTGCCCTCGCCCAGAGTAGGCTGAGATGGGTGCCAGCCTTCCCGTGACCCTAATTAGGATTAAGCTGTTCAGAAAATGAATGAATGGATGAATGATAAGAGTGGTCTATCCAATAGAAAGATGTTGGGAAAAATGAAAGTCTTTGCAATATAAAAAAAATAAAAGCAGGGATGATGCTCACAATAATAAAATAACTTGAATAGATGAACTACATTCCATAATGGTCCACATGCCTCTTCAACCAGGATGTTGATAGCCAATGGCCAAAAAATTCAGAATTCCAAACTAAATGTTTATCTCAACAAATCGCTGAAGTCAGCAATTCCATTCCAGTGTGACATATTAGTTTTCTCTCCAAAGCCACAAAGGTCTGCTGGTAGTGCCAGAGAGAAGAGAATGTGTGGAATTTACAGTAAGAGCCAACATTCTTTAAGGTTGCCCATTATAATGCACACCCTTCCACGTCAGCACAGTTGAAGAACGTTCATCTTCTGACTTCTACAGCTGTGGAAAAACATAACTAAACTCTAGTGTCGCTCGACTTTGGATGGAAAATTCAGTAAGGCCAGGGGAAGTCAGTGATGTGAAAATGCTGGATGTTACACGGCATACAGAGCACAGAATTATGGAATAGCGTGACAGATGTAGGCCAGCAGTCTTTGATAAACAACTAGAAGATACGATTACGTCAATTCATTTCCATTTTGCTTTGAACAAGCTAGTTAAACACCCAGTGGGCGAAAGACAAAAGGCTTGAATATCGGTGTGCTGAATTTTATTCAAAATGCGAGAAGAGTTTGCTTTCAGTCACAGCACAATAAACTTTGCTTTTGAAAAGATACCCACCGCATATATAATACATGTTTATGGATGATACCAGTTATCTGGGGTTTAGATGGGGAGCGTATCTGTTAGGGTTTTATTATTTTCCATTAAAAGCTACCAGTATTCTTTTTCAAAGTTCTTTTTTGAGAGAGAGAGGGGAGAGAGAGAAAGAAAGAGAGAGAGAAAATTCAGTTAATGATTACACAAGATAGAGATCTTTATTGTCACTAATTGACACTAATCTATACATGTGCATACATCTACATTCACATCCAGTGGCTTGCAAAAGTATTCATACCCCTTGAACTTTTCCACATTCCGACCACAAACAAATATCTTTTATTGGCATTTTATGTGAAAGATCAACACAAAGTGGCACACAATTGTGGAGTAGTGCAGTTTAGGTTTTACTCATTTAAAAACCATGGAACATGTTCAGATGTCACACAAGTATCAGTCTGATATGACAGCGTGAAACCACTAATATCATTAGCATATGTAAATGAGTGGTTAACTGAAGTGGATTTCAGAACTGTTTGCTGGTTGAATAAGGATTCAGCAAAGGATTACTCAAGAAGTAATTACACAATGTGGACTTCATGCAATCCAAGTCAAAAGGCATGAAAGTAAAACAGAGGGAACTTCCACCTCACAAAAGCAAAACTTGCACTACTTCATCAGTTTAGGGATTTAGTACACATGAGAAGAATGATGAATGAAAAATTGCCTCTTTTTTTTGCTACATTTGAACTTTTATGACATACAATGCCTGGTCAAAATAATAATAATAAAGTACCGCACTAATATATTACTGGACCACTTTTAACCTTTATTATAGCACATAATCGCCATGTCATTGTTTTGACAAATTTAAGCAACATCACAACGTTTATTTCCATCCAGAGTTGGATTCGTTTTCTCATCATCTTGAATCAATGACTGGAAAAACAAACCACTCCATAAAGTCTTTCTCCAGCACATCCCAAAGACTTCAAAGGTTAAGGACAGGACTCTGTGGTGCCACACTTTCATGTCTGAAAGTGATTTCTCATGCTCCCGAAACCACTCTTTCACGATTTGAGCCCCAATTTTATATCTGTTCCATCAGATAAGGAAAAGTCCATCGATGGGAAAATCTGGTCATTCACAATGTTCAGGTCATCAGCTGACCTCATATTACTGCTACATAAAATTGCTGAGACTCAACCTGACCAACTGAAATAACAATAATGCTATGATGATTATAACCTGTAAATTAGGACTTAAGCTCAATCAAAATACGAGACTACACAACTTTTTCTTTGGGTAGGAAGCGTATAGCATTTAGCACATGCCCTTATTCACAAGGATACAAACACATCCTCACGTTAGCTCACGACCTCAGGGGTTAAGAATACCATAAGGAATATTTCATGAAAAATGATTTTATATCTCTGATATTGAGAAATTTTAAAAGGAACGACACCTAACACAAACTAAGACCAGTAAAAATAGAACAGTAAAAGTAGAAAATGATTCTGCATAAAGAGAGACTTATCTGATCTGTCTGCCCATAGCTGCAATCCAAAAACAAGTGCTCACATTAAATTTAAAAGCATGAGAGTGAGTCAACATAATTTCCACTTTACCCTGATCGTTCACTCACTCTACACTTGAATATGTACAGCATTAAGTGGGCATTACAATATGCAAATGAGTTGGTTCAAGAATGTGTTCTACAAATGATTACGTTATGTGCATCTAAAGAGAATCATTGTAGCTCGTGACCGTTATGATCACATGAGTCATTCGCATTGTGTGAACAATCTGAACAAACACTCACAAGGAAATTTCACTTTTAAAGGTCTATATTTATTTATCATAACACTGGAATTTGAAACCACGGAAGTATTCACCAACAGTACAAACCACAAATGGGTCAGAACGTCAGTGGTTTTCTAAAGCAAATTGGACCAAAGTGAAACAGGAACTTAAGTTTCGTCTTCATAAAAAATTGCATAATTTAATGACTTGCACCATCATGTTCAACTTTTAACATAGTGTAATAAACCACACTTCATGTTAGTTTTCACTTCTTGTGGTGGGATGATGTCAGGGAAAATATGAAATACAAACGATTCAAACATGAGAGAGGGGGTTGTACTTAAAAAAAAAAAGACTCATGTTTACCCAACGTTTCCTGGTTACAGATTTTTCTGACTGTTACTGTTTTACACTGCCATGAAGGCCATGATTCGGCTTTTCCCCCACACAATGCGAGAATATGTACATTTAAAGGGGAACGGACATTAAAATTTGTCCTAAAACTGTTGCCATATCGCGATCTAGCATAAAATTTGCTTTCTTTTGAAAAACGGCAAGCTAGTATCCAAATCACAAAATCCAAGAT
>JAQNCB010000013.1:13125659-13142356 GCA_030068295.1 Euristhmus nudiceps
GCACCAGAATTTAAGTCAACCGGGGAGTCCTGCCAATTTCATGTTGCTGTAAAAATGCATAAATTATAAAAGATATTGACTTTACTGAGGTACTTTACATTGGACGAGAAACTAAATAAATTTCCCAAAAAATGCGACTTATAGTCCAGTGCGAGTTATATATGGTTTTTTCCTCTTTATCATGCATTTTTGTCTGATGTGACTTGTACTCCGGTGCGACTTGTAGTCCAGAAAATACGGTACTCACTAATAAATCTGTGTGGGCCTGCAGAATTAGTCCTGCTACATTCCCCTTTGAATACTGTCCAACAAATTAGCCAAATGATTCCCTCAAGCCAGTCTGTAGTGTTTTTGTGTAGACTGTTTTCTTCTCTCTTATTTCTGGAAGGTGAACACAGAAAGGTGGAGTTCCGTGTGCTTTCGTGAGCACGGGGTGCACTTCTTTTTCATCCTTTTTGGTTTTAGTAATGGATGCCACAGGGGTTGTGATGTTTACCAAGACCTTGAAGTCGCATAAATATACAAATGTTCTGTGCCGAGGCTGATTTTCCATGCACACATGCACAGACACGTTTTGAACCCATAATGTTTCCCTCATATTCCCCAGGGTGTTGAAAAACTAAAAGAATGCTGAAATTATTTTATTTGAAGCGTTTACTCCATTAAATCAAAAGTACTGCACTGCACACCAACAAAAGGGCTATATAAATGAATAACATTCAGATAATTTATTTGAGCTGTTATAGATCCTTTATTCCTGATTCTCCCACTTGGCTCATAAAAATGTATTTATAGGTAGTAAACATTGCATTGAGTTCCAGACATTGCAGTTTTTATGAAACTGAGTGTTTTTAGAAATCAACCTTTTATGGTAGCCAAAATATCACGTGTACCAACGATTTACTTTCCATCCATCATCTGTTCCGCTTATCCCTCAGAGGAAGCTGAAACCTATCCCAGCTAACTTGGGGTGAATGGCAGGGAACACCCGGAACAGATCACCAATCCATTGCAGGATTAAAGCACCAATGACACTTGCACAAATTGGCATGACTTGAGTTGTGCCACTGCGCAAACTAGTCGTAAACCGCCGTGAAGTGTGTGTAAACACGTCATGACTGCGTGCCATGTCGGGACCAGAATTTTGAAATGTTCAAAATTTTGGTCATGACAAAATTTCGTGACCGGGTCGTGAACTATGCGCAAACTGTTCGTGAACTCGTCGTGATTATGTGGGAAGATGCATGCCAGTGCATGGCACGCATCCTCCCAACGAGTTCACGACTATGCGTGAATTAGTCGTGAACAGTGCGGGAGCATTCCCAGTTTGTGCCCCCAAAATGGCACGACTAGCCACGACAAAATCGTGGCCAAAAGTCATGCAAGTGTCAGGGCCCCTTAACACTGACACAAACCATTGTTCACTCACATTCACACCTATAGGCAATGTATCGTGGGCCATTGACTTGATGTGTATTGGGAAGAAACTGGTGTCTCCACATGGAAACCCGCCCAGAGAAAACGCGTAAACTCCTTAGGGAGAGGGCAGTGTTGGACTCTGTTCGAAGCCTGAACCTTCTCATTGAGCCATCATATTGCCTAAGTGTACTTTCCTTCCTGTCATTACTGGTGTCTCCATCTTGCCGGAAACAGACACACATCAGCATTTTTCACAAGAAATTGTGCGCACACACACACACATGCACGCCCCAGTTTCTGTAGCAAGCTTTTTTCATACACTACAATGAAAATATTTTCAATAATTTATATAAATTAACGTCTGTCCCCTAATATATTAATTTTACTTTTTTACATGTCTAAGCATGTCTGAACACTGATAGATTGTATTTCACATTAATGAACTGGACACATTTTCGGTATACAAAGGCAGAAAGAAATTCAAGAATAGATTAATGTTATCGAAGTGTGACAGGAAAAGGTTGTGGGTCTTCCGTGGGGTCAGACTTCCAAGCACCTATGTAACAATCTGTCCTTCTGGATTCATCTGTTTAACTAGGGGGGAAAATGGGGAAAAGTATTTATTGTAAAAAAAAATAATAATGAAAATTGGAGTAATAAGTTGAGTGATTTATAATGTACTACACCATCCAAAATGCTGACTTCCTCCACCGGTTTGGAATTGGTACAGTCACGGTGGACATACATCTATCTAGGTACGAGTTAAAAGGACAGATTAGGGTAGTGTTGGCGTAGTCTAGTGGATACGTTGGCGATTGTGTGTTTGTTTTAATCATTGGTGGGTCTTTTGTAATTATAGACCAGCAGGGTGCCTCCTCTGACAGTGGTTTAGTCTGGATTAGCTGTAATTAAGAGCAAAGCCCAGTGTGCTCCCAGAGCCATGGTCAGTCAGCTCGTCAACAGCAAAATATGAGCCGTCGTATAAAAGCCTCTTTTGCTGCTATCTCGCTGGATCACACAGATGTGTTAGCGCTGGAGACTGTACGGCAAGAGCAGTCTGGTGTCTGCCTCCACCACAGGCACAGCTGACAGACTCGACGGCGCACACAGTATAAGCTTTTAGCTCGATTCAGCTTCGCCCAACATCCCCATCCGTTTTTTTTTCCCCTCTGCCACACGCATACGCTGTTCTGTTTGTGTATTAGGAGAAGGAGTTTTGCTGCTGTTCACATGCCAAACAGGCCTGCCTGCTGTTTTGGAGTTTGGCCTATTCCTGACTCAGCCTTCGTTTTTTTTTTTTTTTTTTTTTTTTTTTTTTTTTTTTTTTGAGCGCATGTTTTTCTCACTGTTTGTTGATGCTTCGTCCGGAAGGCTGGCTCTGGAGTCCACGTCAGCAAAGCAGCAGCCTGACTCCATTCCTGAGGGGAGGTGTATGTTTGTGCGTGAATGAATACGAGAAGGGGAGTGGGGGAAGAGGGAGGGAGGGAGAGAGAGAGAGAGGGAAGGGAGAGGGGGATGTGGCCTTTGTGTCTCATCTGTGAGTGCTCGTGCGTCAGTCTGATGTAAGTGTGGGTGTTGTGTTTTTTTATTTTTTATTTTTTTATTATTCTTCTATTCCTTCCACAATTTCACATCCTGTCTCTCTTGATCCCTCCTGCCATTCCCACTGTCTGTCTTTCTCTCTCCAGAATATTCTGTCCTGTCACATTTCCTGTACTTCTGACAGGACACCCCCCACCCTCCTCCCTGACCTCTTCTCCTCAAGTCTTTTAGAAATAAACAGAATAAAGCTAGAAAAGCTGTGAGCTCAGACCAACCTGTGATCTCCATTATAGCTATAAACACCTTTTCATCCTCCTGTTGAGCTTGCATGCACATGTCTCTCATTGTTTACCTCATCTATAAACTTTGTGAACAGGCATGCCACTGGCACTTCCAGAACCTTTCGGGGGTTTTGGTTCTGCAGCCTTTTCTCTCCTGCTAGAGGAGGTAGTTTTCTTCAGACCAGGCAGTGTTGGCATGAACTTGGTTTATTCTGCTAGAGCAGACTTCATTTGTATGTACTGAACATTTTGTTTTTAAACTCTTTTTTTTCTCTTTTAATTAAAAAAAATATATAAATAACTAGCGTGATGTGTTGCAGCACAAAAGGCTCAGCACATTTTACGCTTGCACACACCCAAGCCTATGTCAAAGCTGCATTATGTTCATAGTTTTAGAAATCTGACCATCAACCCATAGAAACACCATTTTGGGTTGTTTCACCTGGGATTTGCCCATTCGTCCACAATTTTTTTTTTTTTTTTTTTTTTTTTTTTTTTTTTTTTTTTTTTTTTTTTTTTTCTCCAGGTCAGGCACCGCTATCGCATGAGAAGGTCTCTGTTCCAGTTCATCACAAAAAAGATTGGTCGAGTTGACGTCATGGTTTTGTGCATGGCTTCAGAATTCTTCCACCTCAATCTTGATAAACCACCAAACTTGCTCTGTGCTCATCGTTGTCTTGGGATGAGTTTGGGATGCACTCATTAGTTCTAGTGAAGGAAATCTTCCATATACAGTGTACAAAAGCATTGTGAAAAATTGAGTGCTTCCAGTTTTGGGCAAATGTTTAAGAAGGACCCAATACGTGGGTGAGATTTTCTGGTGTCCACACACCTTTTGTTATACAGTTTCTTTGTGCAAATCACCAAAAAAGAAGCATTAAATTTTTTTTTTTTTTTTTTTTTTTTTTTTTTTTATAAACCCTTGGAGCTTTTGGAATGTGGTACTTGGTGTACTGGCACTTCTGTCATTATGGTCAGTGTCTCTGTAATCATGATGGAAAGCAAATGAGGACTGTGTGACACTTCTTTCCTTAAAGCTCCTCAAGAGGTTCTGAAAACTCTGTAGATTGTAGGACTAGTGTGTGTGTGTGTGTGTGTGTGTGTGTGTGTGTTGGCTTCAGGTCTACTTACCTGTTACATCAGACTGACTCACTTCACATCAATGATGCAGATTCAGTCTCTCCAAATCCAACTTCAAAGCTCCCACAGCACTCCGCATCAAAGTAAAGACATAATGGTTGTCTAAAGTGCCTGTGTATTTATTTTTTATTATTATTTTTTTTAAGTTATTTATTTTTTGCTTTGGGGGGGGCACAACCTTGTCTGTAAGGCAAGTCGGCAGTTGGTGATTGATGGGCTCCAAACTTTATAGTCATTAGTCATGAAGTTTAGTTTACAGTTTTTTGGAAACTTTGTTCAACACCCTTTTTCCTCCCCCTACAGCCGTGTATATTTCCTCATAATAAAATATGGTGACTATTTATTTGTCCATGCATGTCCAGGATGGTCAGTTGATAAAGATAATGATGTTAGTTGTAGATATTCTTTGGTTAATATGGTTTGCTGGGAAAGACTTTCAGCATTTTCAGAATGAGTGAGAGATTGAATCTGGGGGGACTTGATGATTTTTTTTTTTCTTTAATTATCATTATTTTTTACTTGGGCTATGATCACTGTCTCTTCCAGTTATGACTGCATTTTAAACTAATTTTGCATGTCTTTTTTTTTCTGACAGTGATTTGTCCTCAAGTATGTCTGAATCCCCTCCCACCCTTCAGGTATCACCTTCCCCATATACATGGCCAACACCGATCAGGGAGGGGTGAAAGCATGCACAAGCCCCCTCCGTGACATGCAATTTTAGCCACCCGCCTCTTTTACAACTCCGGCGCCATACGCATTTGGGGGCGGTCTAACGTACTCGGAGGGAAGGCACTATCCGCCACCCTCGTACAAATGAGCTCACAGACGCCCATGATTCGTTCGCGATTGCTGTGAGTGATAGGGCCGTTCATCCCTCCCGTGAGAGCTCGGCCAATTAGCTCCAATGGATGCTTGGCCACGAACGGCTGTGTGATGACTGAAATTTTACTTGGAAAGTGGGAGGTATGTGACAGACTTGTTACTGTATATGGGTAGCTATACAGCCATCGGGCCAACTCCAAATTTTCATCATTTCAGCTTTCAAAAATACTTGATGTTATTTTACCCAGTGTGTCTGCCTTGTTTTAATAAAATTTTACTTCAGACTCTGTGCTCTTATTATGCGGGACTGGAAAATGAAATAAAAGTAAATACTACTACAGTGCTGATTGAGTAAAAGTTCTTTTTTGAAGCCTGATTACAGACTGTGGTGCTTTGAAAAGTTTGTGATTTTTGATCAAGAGAAAAGTTCTTTCTGTGATCAATTTTAAGGGCAAAAATAATTTGCTTAAGAACCCAAAAGTTTGTTGATTATTAAATACTGTCTCATGTCTCATTTTATTTAATAAATTTTTTAGCTCCAAAGCAAATTTTCAAATTACACATGATGTGAAACAAGTCCTAGATTCCTTTCCAGCATAAAACGTTGCTACTGAAAAGACAATTTTTCATGTCCAAATATTCAGAAAACCGAGAAAGTTATTTATTATTTTTGCCTCTTGGGATGAAGATACCTCTTTGACAAAAACAACACAAAAATCATATTTTAGTTTTGACCCCTGTAAGACACATTTGGCCTTATTACTGTAAAAATGTATAACAGCATGTAAATGAGTTTATATTTAAACTGAATATGGTGTATAGACGTCAGAAATGCGTCATCTACGTTTATAATGGAAACTGGCTTACGATGTCCACCAGTTGCTTGCAATTTTTTTTTTTAAATAGTTTGTAGTTGATATGAAATATTTAACCTTTCTCTCAGTTATGCAGGAAGTCACTGTTTTTGGTTTTTGTGCTCAGTTGATTAAAACACTTAAGCTTTTGTTTACTCACTTCTGGTTTGAATTTAACACGTACTAGTCTTAAGACTTGAGGTTATTTGTTGCAGACTCGAGTCATCAAGTTCGTACTTGAATTAACGTTAGTATTGCGAATGGAAACGTGAGTCAAGTTCTACTTAATATATTCGTGATATCCTGCCTACAGTGTAAATTATACATATTTAGCCACTGCCTGAAATCAGAGCTCTGAAAATGTCTGCATGTGTAAGTTTACAGAAATGTACACATGTACAGTAACAGAATAAACTGCATGAGCACTCAGCACTGTCAGTTTTCAAAGTTTAACGTTTATTCATGCTTAGTTAGGACTGACGAGCCACACAATTAAGATTCTACAAAATAGATAATCATATATTTGGCTTTCATTCGAGTAAATGTCTTTACAGTCCCTGAATTTATAAGAGATACTTCAGTGAGTTTTTTGGTTGCAGACTGTTGGCGTCAATGACAACAGATTATTGATATATGAGGGGTAGTCAAAAAGTTCTCAGACAAATGCCATAAAGAAATTATGGCATTTGTCTGAGAACTTTTTGACTAACCCTCGTGCACAGTGTATGTATAAAAATATATTTTTGTAGATATTTCTTCAATTATATTGTGCATCAGTTTGCAAAAAGGCGGTACGATGGTGTCGTGGTTAGCACATCCGCATCACAGCAAGAGGGTTCTGGCTTTAAGTCCCATTCTCCGCGAGGGCGTTTCTATGTGGAGATTGTATATGCTCATCAGGCCAGTTGTTCCAAGGTGTATGTGTGAAATGGTTTTGTGTGTGCATGTGTATTGTGTTGGTCCTGTGATGGACTGGAAAGCTGTTCAGGGTGTAGCACGCCCTGAGTCAGCGGAGGTAAAATCCAGCCTCACCCAACTCTTGTAGTATTAAGAGGTTTTGCCCAATAAATGAATGAATAAACAAATGAATCACTGAGCAGAAATGTTTTGATGAGCCCTTCTGCTCCTGTATTCATCCATTCTAATCCTCTATAGAAAGTACATATCTCAATTTCTCTGCAGCTCTTGCTGTACAGTGACAGCTGAAAATCAGCACCCATGGTCTGTTGTGCATCTTTGGCTCTTCCTGGAGACATTATTCCTTTTTTCCCCTCTTTCCCTTGCTTCAAGAGAACAGTGTTTGGAGTTTATTCTTTTCGAAGTGGGTTGAATTTGTGCTGTTTTTTTGTGCAAGTTATGTAGGTAAAGTCTGCTTGTCTTGCCGGTTTTACAATGAAGCCCAAGGGCTCATCAGTCCAAAGCTCGTCCTCGGTTTTCATAGCGTGAAGCGACTAGGAGTTCAACTCTAGTCAACGCTAGTCCATCGCAGGTTACCGTCCCAGTATAGGTTCAAACCCATGGCATCTCAATCACAAGCCCAGGGACCATAATCACTACACTACACTACCGGCCTCACATTTAAGGTCATAATTTGTCATTTTGTCTCTGTGCACCATTACAATGGATTTCTAATGAATCCTTCAGGATGTGATTGAAGGTTAGACTTTCAGATACTCACAACCTACCCCTTTATCAATTGGACAGCCGACTGATAAGCAAAGTCATGACTAGTTCTGACCTCATTGATTTCATTCCTTCCATTGCTTCATGCCAAATTGACGAGTCAAAGGTCTGGAATTGATTCCATGTACTGAATTTACATTTGTTAGCTGTCTATAAGAAATCTCAGTGTTCCAAAGATTTGCTGATGCGAGTAAAGAAGGCCATTGTTAGGCTAAAGAAACCAGACCTATCAGAGAGATTGCAGAAACTTGAAGAAGGGCCAAGTCTGCAATCTGTGTGCAGCTGGTGCCTAATCCTCACAGTGGTTCCCACATTCGTGCTGTAAAAGAACCAATTCTTTTGGTTGCTGCTATACTTTACAACACTGATTTTTATTATCGAGCTGTCTATCCAGTGCGCTGCAAATGAACATGATCCCAGCAGTACTTCCTGAGTCACTGTTGGGATAATCTTGCAAAGAGAATCTTAAAATAAGCAACCTGCCGGTGATTTTAAGCATGGATTGTTTATTCATATCTACTTTGATCCTAGTGTGCTGTATGTTGCGGAGTGTGTATCGATGGCGTGCGTCCATCAGGATTGAGATCAGACATTACGAGAATTTCCTAGGGACAAGAGCAAGCTGTGTGGTGCTATTTTCCGGAATGGTACAAATCAGTGTTTTGATTTGTGCTGGATTCTTGAATTTTTCTTGTCGCCCAACACACCCAGACTTCTTGGTGCTTCCAGAGAGTCTGGGACTTATCCCTTGCTGCCGCTAACACCCACCTACTTTCACAGGACTTCTACTGCAACCGCAGTTGTTGTGAATCCGTGTCTGGAGAGTGGAGTGTCTTTCGTTTTTAGTGTGGTACATTAAGAGAAATGAACATTGCTAATAAGAAAACCTGGTGCACGTAATGATGCTAATAGCTGGCACAAGTTAATACCGTGTCTAAAAATACTAAATTTCCTGAATGATTTTTGGTATGAGATGACGTTGCTCTGTTTTCGAGACTGTTCAGACCTTTTTTCTTTTGGTGGTGGTTGGGACCTTTTGTTGTTCTTGGTCTTGACTAGGTTTTTAAAAGGTGTTCATCCAAAGCATAAAGTAAATGCTGCTGTTAACTTGTAGATGTTATCGTCGCCGCATTAAGAAGGCTGCAGGAACCTTCATTGAAAGGGAACTTTATTTAATCTAGTGAATATATGATATCCTGAAAAGCTCATTGTCCACACAGTCCTCAGAAGAGGAACTGATGAACACTATGTGTAGGGGTTGAGAGCTAATGAAATTGTGGTTAGCACAGCTCTCATAGTTGTGGTGTGGTGAATGTATCACATCTGCGACAACTCCTCCCCCAACCCCCCCCCCCCCTTTTTTTGTTTAGTTTCGTTTGTTTGTTTGTTTGTTTTTTTTGTTTTGTTCCTTGTGCTATGACCCAGTCTACTTATCGTGAGAACTTGGGAGAGCAGTGTGGTAATATCTCTATTTAAGAATGAGTGTTGTAACATGCACTTGATTTTGTTCTTGCAGGTCCTGCTCAGGTTCCCATGATGTCCCCAAATGGTTCAGTGCCTACAATCTATGTGCCTCCTGGATATGTTCAACAAGTGAGTGTGAGTGCTTGCAAGGTTTTTTTTTTTTTTTTTATACCATGTTTAATCGAGCATGAATTAGCAGTGAATAGATTTTCCATCGTTGTTTGTGATTTCTCTTTCTCTTTTTGTGTGTATGGTTTTATTTATTTATTTTCTCCTGCCCAAGATTATTGAGGATAATGGAATGAGGCGGGTGCTGGTGCTGCCTCAGGCGGAGTTTCACCCTGGGGGCCACTCTCCGTTGCACCACCCTGCCGCTCCACCCACCCACTCCCATTTGCAGGCCTTCATCCCCCATCCGCATCCCATCATGACTCCTCATCCTCCTCACCTGTACTCAGGCATGGCCGGTGGAACTGGAGACATGAATCCCCCGTATATCCCGCAGTACCACCCAGCCCACATCTACCCAGAGCAGAGTGAGTGTTTGTGTACATGTGTATATACACACACACACACACACACACCGGAATGCCCAGAGGAAACATTTGCAAGTATAGGGAGTACATGCCGACTTCACATAGAAACACCCAAACCCAGCACCTTGTTGCTGCACGGTGGACGTGCCTGTTCCAATGTAATAGATACTAATTTCTCATGTTCCAGCAAATATACTAGTTCCCAATATTTGCAAAATTTTTCTAATTTGTAACAGCTTTGGTGGTTGATTTGGATCTAAGTTTAAGACCTCAGTACGCTCAGTGACTTGAATATCCTGAATCCATTGTAAGTTTTAATCAGTTGGACACGCATAGTTGAGATTAATTATGAGTAGATGCACGAGTGAATAAACAACTTAATAGCTCAAATGAAAATGATTTATTGCTGGGAAGCTTTAGTCACCAGTGAATTTGCAAAGCTTCCTGAAGAAAATCCAAATGATACATTTGAGCTGTGTTCACTGCTGTGTCTATATAATTTGTTTGAAAACTCTGAAGCTTGAATGGGTTTCAAGGTGCATAAATCATTGTATTTCCTTGAAAGATGCACGAATGAGTCTGATTCTGAAAGCAACCGGTTAATTTTATCAACCTGAACATCAGTTATTTACGATCCAGTTTTGTCCACAAATCTGTTTCCAGATATATCCTATGCCCTCCTCCTCCACTCCCGGTGATCATATTTATAATCTAAAAAAATATCAGCATACCAGTGTTGCTGTTAAACGTAGTCAGAATGTCGGGCTGCTTTCAAAGCCTGTTGGACAGGTAGACAAACCTGCTTCTTAAACACAAGCATGCCTGATTTCAAAACATGTCAGAAAAATGAGTTCACTGGTGTTTGCAAACCTCACCCTGCACACCAGGGGAGCAAAACAATACCGTGTTTACCCGAAAATAAGAACTAACATGAATTTTCTGGTTGATTTTAATACCCACCCTTAAAATAAGCCCTAGTTGATAGCGGGAAATAATGACATCATAAAAGTAAGTCGGGAATACCTACCGGTAGCACGCTGTAGCAACAAGACACGTGAACCTACGGTAAATAGCAACAATTTCATGATTGCTTGATTTTTAGGTAAACACTTAACATTGCCATGGTGGATAAGAAATATTTTTTCTGCGCACTTTCATCCCGAGACAGGATGAATAAAAGAAAAAGTTATTCAATTGAGTACAAGAAAGAAATCGGGCGTAATCACAGGACTTTAATCTTGCTGCTTTCTGTAAAGAAAATAATTTGGATCACACGTATTTTAGCAATTCGTCTCGATGGAAGTAAAGTCTCACCTCTAGTCATCACCAAAGGTAAGAAGGACACAATTGAAGACGTCTCAGACATCTGTGTTTTGCAAACTGAAAAGGCTTGGAGTACACGCGCAGTTATAAGGAACTGGATCGATTCTATGCTGCCATTAATTTTGCAAGGAAGCCAAAGAGGTATGATAGTTTGGGACTCAGCCAGCACGCACCTCGCAAAAGACATGAAAAAGTTCCTTGCAGAAAGGAGAATAGATCAAATGATGATTCCTGCAGGAATGACTGCTTATTTACAGACTGTTGATATTAAAGGAAAACTCCGCAGAAACTTTGGAATCCAGTGACTTTCCAGAGGACGATGATATGGTCATTTTTGAATGATTTATAGTTAATGGTTTTTAAATATAAAACATATTATTCATTAGTAAATGGAGATCGGTTTTCATATTTCTTGTATATTTAGAAATCTCATAAGATCCCCCAAAAAAAACAAAAAAAAAACCCTAGTGTCATATTTTGGAGTAAAAATTAATATAATCCCTGTTTTATTTTTGGGGAAACATGGTAGCTACCGTGACCAGTGAGTATAGGCTTCCAATCTTGTGTTGTCTGAACAAAATTTAAATGGAAATATCTTCATCAGCTGGCATTCCTTCTGGCGGTATCTATACAAACAGGTAAAAAAAAGAAAAGCCCTTTGTGGTTCTCACATCTGGTGGTGCTCTGCAGGGTGCCTGTCAGAATGAGGACAGGTAGTTTGTTTGTTTATTTATTTTTGTAAACAAACCATTTCTTTGCCCCATGTAACCCCATCTTTGTGTGCATCTTTCCAGTTTCTCCAGAAACTCACCCTGCACATGGACGCACAGCGTTTCATCCTAATGAAAGGACTACCAAAGTACAGGAACGGCTTCAGAAGAAGCTGAAAGAGCGTCAGGGTGGTCAGGCAGGAGGAGGGGCAGGTCAGGCTCCTACCAAAGACAGTCCTCCTCTCTCCCCACAGAAGAACCGTGGAACCCCACCGGCAGCTGGAGGAGACATCCAGAACGGCCTCCTTAAAGGGGTGGAGGAGCAAAGCCAGGCTGCTTCCCTTACCGGTCTGGGGAAAGAAGGTCCAGGAAGGGTGCGAGACACAGAACCTGCCGGTAATGAAATATAGTTGTGATACCTTTATGTCCTGAAGTCAGGTTAGAATTATAACAAACGGCCAATCAGTGTTCCTATGCATGTATGAACGTACGGAGAGAACCACTCCTGCATGCTGTGTCGTCCATGTTCACAGTGCAGGATTATCAGTCAGACTGACAGGCCTTTGGAGCTGTGAAGGTCCAAATCACTTGTACAGAAGTTTTGTGATTTGTAATCACTTTAAGCAGTTCTTTCTTTCTTTTTTAAATATGGATGATTTAGTGAGGCTTGCTCTTAGAACTAGCAGAAGTGATAGTCCTGTCAAATCTCCACTCTAATGTAGTACGGTAATCAGTTCTACTGCTACTTAGTGAACAAGCTTGAGGGACTGATTTTATCACAAACCTGAGTGCAGGCTGACTGAACTATACATCTCTGATCTTATTATCTCAACAGCTAATAATACTAGGTGGCATATTTCACACTTTACTGGCCTGGGACCACCAGTGGGATCTAATGCACAGAGGCACATGTTTGATTGTATTCTTTAAAGCAGAATTTCCTCTTTAGAGAAATTAGAAATATAATAATCCTATTGAGATGAACATTATCTTGTGTTAATCTGTCTTTAGAATTGAATGAAAAGATGCAAGCTCTTCGAGATTGGTTAAACAATATCAGCAAGCCTGTGGTAAGTATATGGAAGATTTGTGTGTACATTGAGTGATCCTCTGAATGTCTGTAACCATGATAAGACTCTGATTTCATATTTTGTGACAATTACTTAATTGCGCACACACACACACACACACACACACACACACGAGAATTATAATACATGTTCAAGAGTTGTGTGAGGCATGGTCGTAAAACAGTTGCGGGTAATAGTTGACTTTTAAAGCTCATTAAACCTGTAAATAATTGCCAACAGCTAAGCTGCTACAACCTTGTTTATTTTGGCGCGGTGGTGTATTGTTTTTTTTTTTTTAAGCTCCTGCCGTCACCGAATTGCTAGTGCATTAATTTTGTGAGAAAATGACGTAGGATTACCAAATGAAGTTTATGGGTACCCATCAGTAGCGAAAAGGGAAGGATTGTATATGGATCACCTTGATCTTATTTCAAGACTCAAGGCAATTGAAATTTTTTTTAGTGTATATTGGAGTTGATATTTCCTGTTTTAATGCAATAACTTTGACAGGAAATGACTTGGGATCACCAAATTTGGTGGATGAGTCCCCTGATAGACAGTCTTATTTGAGATTGAATATGAGTCGTCTTAACCTAGTTTCAAGGTCACAGCGGTCAAGTTAGTAACACGGTCAATATTGGACTTGTTAGTCGAATGACATGGTATATTTTGAGTTTAAATTTTTAACAAATAGTAAATGATCCTTCTGGCGGGAGTGTTTAGACCCCTTTAGTCTGTTTTATTACATTTTTGCTCTGGTGAGTACGTCTGCTATGCTTGAAAAACTGAACTGCTTTTGTCATTTCGTTCCTTATTTAGAGACTCTACATCAAAAAGGTACTACTGTATGAGCAAAATACTTTTTGGGTTGCATGATTTTAGCTTCGTCATTTTTAAATAAATTCTTTCAGTGGTTTGCTCGATATTATTAATGATGATCATACCTGGCCTTCTTTCCATTGGACTTGTTAACCTGGTCAATAAGCAAATGGTTACTGGAGTAAGGGTTGCAGTTAATAATAGTCTACATTTCCTCATGTAGCCCCTAGCTACATTGGTTTTGTGGCCGCAATCCTTACAGAGACCAATCCCCGAGAGACCAAATAAAGAGAGAGGGAAATGAGGCAGGCACTGGAGCGAGGGCTCCGGTTGAAGGCCTTCTAGGTCCGGATGGACACATTACTTCCACTGAAATGGCCACAGGGATGTGACCAGTGGATATACAAGTGGTGAAGAATAAAATAGCACAAGGAAGGAGAAATAGCTGAGTTAAGTGTTTGATGTGCCATTTTTTTCCCCCCATGGATTTTGCATCTGTTCTCTCTCACAAAACAGTCCTGTGCTTTGATTATCAAGGAATCAAAAAATATCCACAGTCACGAAGCTGAATCTAAAGGATTCTAAAAATAAACATGCTTCTCTCACATACATTTTTTGTTTGGTTTATGTTTTATTTCTGGAGTACTCCTGTGCTTCAGTGCTTTTTGTGTTACTCATTTCAGAAACACTGAGGGTGATTTTTGTATTGTATCTTATGGTTGTATCAGCTCCCCAGAAGCTCTTTTATAAGGTATACAACTGAATCATGATTGGTTCTGTGTTATTTTTAAAAAAAATTATTCATTTTATTTTTAAGGTCACCGATATCCAGGCCAGAGGAGCATCGCTCTGTTGGGTAGCTCCTGTCAGGAAAACGGCAGACGAGGAGCAGAAAGAGCAGGAGGAGAACTCTGAGGAGCCCAGTATCAGCTATGAGGTGTCTGTCTCATACAGTGGCAAGGATGGCAAATACAGCACTGCCTACAGGTATTACTGCAAAATAAATTCAGATGTAGGTTGAACAGAAGACAGTAGCAGCAAATTCAAAGTTACTTTGGTTATATACAGACCTGGATGCAATAATTTCCCTGGATTGATGTGAATTTAGTCCCAGAATTTTGGGTTTGGGATACAAAAGCTAAATGTGCTGTTTTGAAACCTGCGAACACTTTGTTGCCATGTACTTCTGGTCTCAAAAGTCCTACTGTAAACAGTATCCATGGTTGCATCACAGCAGTGTTTTCTCTATGAAATGTCAATCAGTGCTTGTCAAGTTAAATTATATAAAAATAAAGTTTCACCTTTTCATTATGCCGTCGCGGTCTGTTTAGGCAGGTTGCAATGTTTGATTTCATGTATTTCTGTGAGGTCCCTGTTTCTTTTCACTTTTCTGTTCATGTGGTTTTGCTGCATTTTGACCTTTTTTGAAAATATATATGTTTATTTCAAATTATTATTCATGCCTGATGTATGAAATTTTTTGTTTGTTTGTTTTTTCCCCGTTTGCATTTTTGGACCAGTGATAAGGATCTAAGTGCAACCATAGAGAACCTAAGACCAGCAACAGACTACCACGTCAGGTCTGTACTCTGGAGTTAAATGTAGAATATTTAGTTATGACTGCCAAACGTTTTTTCAATAATAAGAAAATATTGTGTACTTTTGCATCCGTAGGGTCCAGGCTATATGTAACTGTTTACAAGGAAACCCCTCTGAGCCTGCAAGTTTTACAACTCTGAGCTGTGAACCTGACATCCCCATGCCACCTCGCAAAGCCAGCGGCACCAAAAACTGTCTCGTCCTCCAGTGGAAGGTACATGCCAGTATCTGTACAACTTGGCAGAATTTTTTTTTTTCCCCCGCATGAAATTTTATTGCAGGGGCAGTGGTGACCTGGTGGTAGGGTGCTGGATTACTGATCCCAGGTCGGGGGTTAAAGCCCCGTCCAGGGTGTACTCTGCCCTCACCCAGAGTTGGCTGAGATGGTCACCAGCCTCCCTTAATTAGGGTTAAGTGGATAGGAAAATGAATGAATGAGTGTTATTGCAGTGGTGCACACACTTCTCTGTGCATATACATTATTCACTTCTGTTTTAAAACAAATGTCTTCTTCCAGGCTCCATGTGACAACGGTTCCAAAATTCAAAACTACATTCTTCAGTGGGACGAGGTAATGTTTTATACACCTTTGTAATTGGCATTAAGTTAGAGTCTAAATGATGTAACACATTTGGAATTTACTTATGACTCAACAATCCTTATTAAGGTTGAAGTCAAGTACTTTAAAAACACAAGTTTAACTCTCAGCTAAACAGTTTAATTTCAAACTTTGATTTAGCTAATGCTCTGAGTGTGTTCTTTTTTTTTGGACAAATAAAGCACAATTACAGTTATAGCAACTTAAAGAGCAGCGTATTGTTTTGTGTTTAGGAGCAGTAGGTATATAATTGGATATTGAATATACTACAAGAGAGCAATCTAATTGGTTTGCTATCTCAGCAAAACAAAAAAGTGCGTAATGCTTGAATCAAAATGTCAGATGCATCCATTGGAGCAGGTGGTGTCTATCACACACAAGTGGAAAAATATGTCAATCTCTTGGTTTGTTTTTCTTCTGCTTGTGCATGGTATATATAGGTTTATATGCAGCTGACGTCACGCACTCGGCCTGCAACCTTTCGTCCGCCATTTTGGACGGTAGCAACCAGACGCAATCGGTACTTGCCTTGTACACTCGCCGACAACTTGGATAGCTAAAACTAAAATTTACCAATATGCCGATCGTTTGTGCAGCATATGGATGCACAAACAGCCAGCAAAAAAAACAAAAACAAAAACGGAATTTGTCATTTTATCGGTTTCCAAAAAATCCACTTAAGCGAGAGAAGTGGATTGCTGCTGTGAAGAGATGCATGGCAAAGTCATGAAAACGGCATGACAAGCCCTGGCGACCTTCCGAGTTTCACAGACTATGCAGTGCCCATTTTATATCTGGTGAGTTTGATGTACATGTAATTAGTTTTCCAGGAAC
>JAQNCB010000013.1:13206452-13227986 GCA_030068295.1 Euristhmus nudiceps
TCTTGCAAGCAAATGCACACACACACACACACACACATATATGTATGTATGTATATATATGTATGTATGTATGTATGTATATATATATATATATATATATATATATATATATATAAAATGTGTGTGTGAGTGTATAAAAGGATACGATATTTTGTTGTTTCTGTGTTAGCCCAGCCATAGATTTTCAGGGTGTACTTCTCATCTTGCCCCAAGGACTGGCTCCAGATAAACCTGAGACCCAGATAGACAAGTGGCATAAATAATCGATGGATCAATGTTATTGTTGCTGGCTTTAGAATGTCCATTGTTAATAATATTAATTATTTTATTAATTATATTAATTAATTAAATAATTACTAATAATTGGCATGATTGTGTTTTATACTGAAATGATTAGCCATTATTGAATAATTCACATAACCAATCTTTAATCAGAATGGAATTAACTATAAATCAATGAGAATTATTATCAGTATTATGAATATATTATGTATATATTTGATTGTACTTGATACTGTACAAAGTATGTGTTGTGTTTATAGTACGTACTAAAAGACACACTTAAACTGAATATTACATGCAAAGATATCAGTTATAGTTATAGGAGTCTCCTGGTGTTCATTATACTTGTACATGTTCTCATGCTCATTTCCATGACCCCTACCACTTTTAAGACCAAAACAAGATGATGGATCCTGCCGAGTACAAACGTAAGAAGTTGTTGTTCTTGTTTGATTTTTTTACTCATGCAAAGAAGGACGCATTAGATGCACAGGTTGAGCTATGATTAGCAATGGAGAATGAAAAGTGTAATCCGTTTAACCCTCTTCCTTCTCATATCATAACACCTCTCTTTACTCATAGATTAGCATCTTAGTAAGCAATTTTTTTACTAGTAATTATTTATGTTAAGATCATTAATAACTATGTGTTAGATATAAAGCTCGCATACAAAGCACAGTTGGGGCTTCTATTACTATAAGCATACAGTTTGTATAATTAAGAAGTTGTTATCTTCAGGACGACACAATGGCATAGTGATTAGAAGATCTGCCCCACAGCAAGAAAGTCCTGGGTTCCAGTAAAGGGCGAGGGTGTTTCTGTGTGGGGTTTGCATGTTTCCTCATGCTTACATGGTTTACCTCCCGGCCCTCAGGTTTGCTCTCACAGTCCAACCGACATGCACATTAGGCTGAGTGGCTATGTCAGACTGACCCTGAATACTGTGACTGTAAATGGTTGTGTGTGTGTGTGTGTGTGTGTGTGTGTGTGTGTGTGTGTGTGTGTGCATGTGTTGGTTGAGCAAGCTCTTCAGGGTGTAGCCTGCCCTCGACCAGTATTGGCTGAAATATTCTCCAACCTTCCCTAATAGAATTAACCGTTTCAACAAGTGAGTGAGTGAATGTTATCTTCAGCTAAGGGCTTCATCCTTTTAGACTCAAAGTAGATCTGAAATCTAACTCTGGTAGATTAGGTGTGAAGTGGAAATATAACTTGGATGGGATTGCAGGCCGTCCTGTACATGTACAAGCACACAGGTAATAGAAAAACAGAGAATCCTGAGCAAATCCATAAAGAATAAAGGAGACCACCGATCTCTATCCAGACTGCCTGAGCTCAGGATCTGGAGCTGTATATAATGTATAAAATATACATTTCAAGGTCCTGTACCTTCAATAAACCAATGTACTAATAAATGTACACTATTTTCATCTACTGGAATTCTCTAGCGTCTTTATTATCTGTCAGGCAAAGAAAAGCGCTCGATCTCCCAGCTATGATAACATCTCACAACACACACAGAGTTTCTCGAGAGTGTAGAGGGAAATATTTTTATTCCTTCCTTATGGAGCACATTTCACTTCAGATAACAATACACCTTAAAAGTGACTCCTAAAAGAGGTTCCTATTTTATGTTGCTTTACCAACAGAATACTGACAATGTTTTGCTTTTGGTCTATGCAGAGTCGTGTCCGTCTGTCTTTTAAACGGCGTCCACCATCTCGCCAGCACAGGAATTCAGCATGTGAAGACAGTTCTTCAGACACACCTAAAGAAAACAGGGCTCCTTGTGATCTGCACAGTCCTGAGAACACTTCTGACAAGAATGGCAGTCGTAAAGATGCACTGAATGTTGCTCCAGAGCAGACACACAAGGGCCAGGAAAACTCCACTCCTGTCATCATAGTACAAGACACCGAGCTGCAGGAAGACCACGGTAATGTGACCAAGGACAATGAAGGGACTGATGACACTGAAGGGGAGAACAAAGAAAAGGGTGCAGAAGAAGAGTGCTCAGGAAATCCAGAGGCTTTAGGAGCTTTGGACAACCAACGAGAGAAAGAGGCACTTGAGGAATATAATACAGAGGAGACAGAAGGATCAACAAAAGAGGAAGAGAATTCAGGAGAGCCTCCTGAAGAGAACATGGATACACGGGTAATTATTCCATGATACATGATGGAATGTACTATATGCACTGCAGCTGAGTCCGACTCTTGGCGATGCAGATCTCTTAGCAGATGTTTTACAGGGCAGGTCGCCAGTCCTTTTTGATTTTTCCACATTTTCTCCCTAATTTAGTCGTATTCAATTCCCACCCATCAGGCACTGCTTTCCCTATCACACGACCGCCACCGACCAGGGAGGGGCGAAAGCATGCACACGCCCCCTCCGTGACATGCAGTGCTAGCAATCCGCCTCTATTCGAACTGCAGCACCATGCATATTTAGGGACGGTCTAACACACACGGAGGGAAAGCGCTATCCGCCCCCTCGTACGAATGAGCACACAGACGCCCATGATTGGCTGGCGATTTCTTTGAGTGACAGGGAAGTGAGCGCATGCCATCCCTCCCTCACATGACAGCTTGGCCAATTAGCTCCCCTGGACTCCCGGGGGGTGTTCTGTGTTCTGTTGGGCGTACCTTTTCCTTTGATTTTCATCGTCACCAGTATTTGGTTCCAAAGGTATGGCAGGGGCATCTCTTCACAATGGCTCATCATCAGGCTGGACATCGTCCGTTTCAGCACTGGCACGTTCAGGCAGTGGGGCAGGGACAGTTCCAACCTCTGCCCCTGGCAACAGGACAGGGTCAATATCGACTTCGGCATGTCCGTGCAGCGGGCCAGGAGCAATTCCGACATCAGCCACAGGCAGGAGGACAGGCTCCGTTTCCACACTGGTGCATTCAGCAGGCTAAGCAAGGACGGCTATGGAATTAGTCCTTTTTTTAAAGCCTTCACAGCACCTGGAATTTCCAGGCAGTCTCCTATCAAGGGCTAACCAGGCCCGACCTTGCTTAGTTTCCAAGATCAGAGGGGATTGGGCATTCACAGGATGACTGGAGGGAAATTACAGTGTAATGCAACCTAACTACACGAAGTTTAATATGTACCTGTACTAGCCGTCACAATTAACTTTGTTGAGTTCCTTCACAGTAAGCAGGGTACTCAATTCTGTGAAATGCCTGGTTGGCTGAAATGCAGCAGGATTTGTGATACCAATTTCCTTATATAAATAATATGTATCGCCATCTTTAGAATGTGTTTACTGAGGAAGTTGTGCACTTCAGTAGAAGCGTTGCTTACATTTACAGCCTAAATCTAATTTGCTTCCTCATACTATTTTAAACGCATGCAAATTCTGCAACCAAATCTAGATTACAGTAACTCGGTTAGTCAGACCACAGTTTGCATATCTACACTGCCTGTTATAGTTATGACACACGCATGTGTACACTCAGCAGCACAGGGTGAACAAAAGTTAACCTGACATCAACATGGCACTTTTAAAGTTTGGAAGATTTGTCTTAGACAACAGCATCAAAAACTGAAGAATTGCCATAAATGCTATTTGATACTTGGGAGCCCCAGAGCTCATGTAATTTCCTGATGTTTTTATCTGTGGTTGGCGCTCTTGTTGCATATGTATGATGTCAAGATGCACCATGCCCTATAATACCACATGAAAAGATTCTTTTTCATATCAGAAGAAAAAAAAATTCTGACACAGGCTGCTTTGCCTCAAAGTAAGGAGTATACAAAACCGAGTACAGGGATCCCTCACTTTTCGCGGTTAATGGGGGGTTGAGACCCTATGCGAACGCCGAATTTACGCGGAGTAGGATCAACCCCACCCCCCCGACTAATGTATATGTACATGTGTATATAATATAAATAAATACATATTCAATGCGATAAATGATAATAATTAAACATTCAAAAACAATGCATAAGATGTAAATAAAATATAAATATTAAGTAACAAGATGTAAATATTAAAAATAATAATAATAAATAATAATAATAAATAAATGTAAATAAATATAAATAAAAAATAAATAATATGACACATGTAATTGTACATAAATGTAAATAAAGTGTAAGAAACGTGTTTGTAGAACTTTTAACGTAATTTTACTTAGGTTTCTAATCACTTTGATGATAGCGTCGCTCCGCTTGACTTCTGCTTCTTCTTGGGTCTAGGGAGTTACGTGGATGCTGGGAAATTCGTCTCGACCAATCAGCTTGAAAGATTTCAGAACCAAGTTAACCCAAATACCAAACCGAAGTCAGTAGCAACCTCGTGGCATTTCCCTATTTTGCCTTAATTTCCTTATTTTTTTTATTTTTCGATGAATATTATGAAAATCCCCGATGCACTTAAGCCGCAGAAACTGAAGCACGAAGCAGCGAGGGATCACTGTATTATGAAGCAGTGAAAAAAAGAAAGAAGTCTTCCATTCATTTTTTCGTCTTAGAATAAACCGGGGCCTGGAAGTCGGGTGCTGGATTACTGATCTGAAGGTTGGGGGTTGTCACTGCCATCCCCCCAGTGCAGGTAACTGGGTTATCAAAGGCCGGCCATGTATCTCACTGTCTGTGGTGAGAGGCTGTAAAAGAACCACTGCTGACTTTCATCAAGAGTAGCTGCATAGCCATCAGTGTGTTTCTGCAATACGATTACTTGACGAGCTGTCCAGGGTGTACTCTGCCCTTGCCCAGAGTTGGCTGAGATAGGCGCCAGCTGCCCGGCTACCATAATTAGGATTAAGCAATTCAGAAAATGAATGAATAAATAAATGTAAAATAAACTCAGTAACAGTCATCATTTTCTAAGCCGCTTAATCCTAATTAGGGTAGCAGGGAGGCTGGCGCCCATCTCAGCCGACTCTGGTCGAGGGTGGGGTACACCCTGGACAGCTTGCCACGCCATCACAGGGCCAACACTCTCACAACCACTCACACTCACACCTATTGGTGATCTTGAACAGCCAGTTCGCCTACTGTACATGTCTTTGGACTGTGGGAGGAAACCAGAGTACCCCGACGAAACCCACGCAAACACGGGGAGAACATGCAAACTCCACACAGAAACGCCCAGCCTGGGAATAGAACCCAGGCCTTCTTGCTGTGAGGTGAATGTGCTAACCACTACGCCACCGTGCCGCCCAGTCCAGTAACATTTTAAAGATAATATTTATTTATATATCAACATTACCTGTCCGTTTAAAAAGCCACATGCTTTCACTAAAGGAGAAATATATCTAGTTTTAAAAGTGATAATGAGATTGGATAAGAAGAGGAGGGAAAACACACCGCCAAAACTTGGGCCAAGCCTAATTTTCTTGATTTATAATGAGTCCAAATTTTTTTATTTTTTCAGGATCAGGAAGAAGCTTCCGAGGACTGAGATAGCCAAAGGTATAACTGTGAATGGTGGAGGGTGCCACGGAGGACATGGACAAGAAGGCGAACACTGGCCAAATGCAGAGACCTGTATTTTATAATGATGGACTTGAATCTACTCTGATTTTTGCTCTAAACCTTTACATTAAAATCAAGCATGTAGCCACGAGCACAGCTGCGAACAAAGCGTTTACGCTGGACCATTTCGGAGTGATGATAGTACCCTTGGAATAATGCAGTATTTTCAGAGTATTAAAAAAGTCTGCATTACTTTTAGGGAAGACAGAAAAGCTTTCCTGAACGGTTTCCTCTTTCTGGATCATGTCGCCGGTGTAAAATTCAAACCCTCTCTGTTTTTGGATATTGTATAGCTTACAGATATAGTCTTTAAACTGTTCAACGATGAGCACAGCATCAGAGTGGTGTAGATACTGTTAAGGAGGATGATGTTACCAGCAGCTTCAGTTGCTATGCAAAGTATGTAACTTGACAGAACAATGTTTTTAAGCTCTAAACCATCCTTACCTATGCAAACAAACCTCTTTTCTTATTTGCTCTGATGACTATTTGTTGTTTACAACTGACTGTAGAGCTTTATACTTAAATATTTTTTATGAGATTTGGTTTTATATTCCAGGAGTTATTGTTTTATGTTTTTATTGATTACTCAGTAGTGGCGCTAAGAAAAAGCTTCCATCTAAGTTTCAAGTCCAGGCTTAACCTCAGTCTGTAGACTGGATAACTGTACTGTTTTAAGAAATAATGTGCACCTTCAGACAAATCTTTTTTTTTTTTTTTTTTACAACTCAATAACATTGTGGTGAAAATTAAATCAGCAAATCCTTCTAAAACTTTTATTACCACAAGGTGTTAAGTTTGAGTCATTAAACAACCAGAAGTTGACCGTCAGCTGTTCTTTAAAATTGGATTAGGTTTTACCTCACATGTTGCTGGGGCTAAAATGAGTCCATGTAAATGTAAACGGGTTAGTGGTTAGTATTAGGCTGCAATGCTGCTCTTAAAATGTAAGGTTTAAGCAATAGTATGAGGACCTGCCAAGTTAAATCTGTAGCACTCTTCAGTGTCTAAAGGAGGCAGTCAACACATGTTTAGAAGACATCTAAAGTTACTGTAGTGATGTTTGTAATTAATTTAAACACAGTAATTCCATACTCAATACAGTTAAATATATGTTTGGACAAGTGTGATTAACTTGTAAAGGAATAATAATAATAATAATAATAATAATAATAATAATAATAATAATAATAATAATAATAATAATAATAAAATGTGATTTTTATAAGTTGACAATGTTTTGTTTGATTCTCAAAAACCACTTTGTAGAATGCACCATGATTTAAATCAGTAAATTAGCTTTTGATATCTTGAAACGTTCTCGAAACGAGCTTCTCCGCTCCACTACACCTTTTTCTTTTGTTCTTCTCACAAAACTTGAGTGCGAATTGCTGAGTGTGTTGGCTCTGCGATGGTTTGGTAAGCTGTTTATGGTGAACACCGCCTTCGCCCCTTGTGGGATGAGGTAGGCTTCAGCCTTCCTGCAAGCCTAATAAGATTAAGAGGTTTAGGGAGTGAGTGAGTGAGTGAGTGCTTTTGGATTACTGCAATACTAAATGTGTGGATGATGACAGCATGTTCACAGCTACAAGGTGCAAGTTGCCCTGTGCTATGATGATGTTTCCCTTTTCTGTTTGAAGGGGGAAAAAAAAACAAAAGGTAAAATGGTGACATTACTCCCCAGTGCACAACACCACCCCTCCAATCCCCCCAAAAACAAACAAACAAACAAAAAAGATATTTACCATTTATCACATTTTTATTCACGTACACGTACATTTTTAACCATATGTTTTTCAAATGTCCTGCAGACAAAATCAAAATAAAGACAAAAATAAATGTCTGCTTCCTGTTTCTCGAACTGAAACAGTCCCATGCTGAGTTCAAATGTATATGTGTGAAAGGCTACTCGTTCTCTCTCTCTCTCTCTGTGTGTGTGTGTGTGTGTGTGTGTGTGTGTGTGTGTGTGTGTGTGTGTGTGCGCGTGCGCGTGTGTGTAAGGTGAATAATTTTCTCTGTGTAGAATTGACTCCAGAATGTAAATGACATCTCAATACCCAAGATCAGTGAGCTGACTCTCTGCGATCGACTGGGAACCAAAAGCAGAAAAACAAAAATTGTACTGTGTGTCCTGCCCTGCACCTGCAGTCAAATGTGATCTTACTACAATACCATAGTATGCTTCATAACAGTTCAACTAAATTCTTTCCAAACTATTCTTTTTTTTTTTGTGGATTTTATGAATTAGTCGCCGAAACACAGTTATCCTTTTCCTGTCCCGGTTACTTAATGCTGTTCCATGGATTTCCTACAATTCACTGTATTGGACTGTTTCAAGGCAAGATTTATTGTCTTGATGTCTAAGGTGTCTTGATGTGAATTGCATTGCTTTCACTCTCATATGCAGCTCATTACAGTGGAGTTACCAGGAAGAAGACGCACCTGATTGCCATCAACTGATAAAACAGGTGGAATCAGGAGTGGATCCCATTTGACTAAAATAAAAACCTGCTGCATTTTGCGATTGGACGTTTGTACACCCCTGGAAGACCAGAGTCTATCACTGATTGACGAGAGCCCTCCTCAATGGCACCAGTTTCAACAGACCAGTTAATTACCCAGTGCAGGTATGTTTGAGTGGGGAGTCTAGCCTTCTAGAGACAGATACTCATTTTCATTCCTCAAATCCCCTGATTTGAATTTTTTGCTGCTTTCCCATCATTTTATCTCATTCTCTGACCTTCGCATCCTGAATTTGGATAAATATTACTAAGCAGCCTTTTTGAGTGAACCTTTGTTTATTGGAGCAAGGAATGAACTGAAATGTATGCAGGGCAGGGATAACCCAGGAGCAGTGCGTAGATACTGATTTAGTCCCACTGTCTAAGCCATGATTTATGGGCTGGATTACTAGTCTCAGAGTCAGGGGTTCAGGCCCCACTGCCAACGGGTTGTCACTGCTGTCCCCCGAGTGCAGGTAACTGGGTTATCAAAGGCCGGCCGTGTCTCTCACTGTCTGTGGTGGGAGGCTGTAAAAGAACCATCGCTGACTTTCGTCAAGAGTAGCTGCATAGTCGTCAGCGTGTTTCTGCCCTGCGATGGCCTGGGGAGCTGACCAGGGTGTACTCTTCCCTCGCATAGAATCGGCTGAGATGGGCACCAGCCTCACCGCGACCCTAATTAGGATTAAGCGGTTCAGAAAATGAATGAATGACGTATTCTCGTTTTCATGCAGTCCTGCATATTAAACTGTTTTCTACTGGTTTGTGTACAACACATAACACAGCTGTACCCATAAACAGGCAAAATGTGTCACAACCTGCTGTATATGTGTCCAAAAAATGCTCTTCGAACCTGAATGATATCATCTTATCCGTCATGTCTAAATTGGAAAATGGTAAAATTATAATATGGCTAAATTCAGAATATCCAAACAGCACCAGAGGAAGTCTGCGTCATCGTTCGTTCATGATAAAACATGAAGGCCAGCTCTTGGAGGAAGCTCATGTTGCTCTTTAGTATTTTAAACTGTAGACCACCTTATGATTCAAAAGTAGCTATAGCTGTAATACTGACATTAGAGAGCATTTCACTATGATCATATAATAACCGACTGCCTCACCTGCAGCTATACATTTTCAGCTCCACTCTGCATAACCGGCAACAGATTCTCACACTTGGACATCCGGGTTCTGTCACCGGCAGCGTCAACCTGTTGGCCATACTGGAATGGGGAAGACAAGCTACACAGTTAGGATCATGTGTTTATGAATTTTTACATTATATTGCTAAAGTTACACTTTCATCATGCCCAAAAGTGGTTATATACTGGGTGGTACGTCCAATGGAAAGAAAAGCAATCAGTTAAAGTTTTATATGTTAGCAATAATAGGCAAAGACATAAGTGGCTAAGAACATTCAACAAAGATTCAACAGAAGCCAGATGGATCAGGGAATTTATGGGAATTTAAATCACATTAACCTCTGTGGCCTGTGTTTTGTCCTTGGTGAGTTCATATTTGTCATAGGCGTACAGTTTGTAATAGTAGAAATAATGGATGTGCAGTTTAACTACATATTTTGAATGTGGTAATGTTTGAAGATGTGTACACAATGCTTTCCCCTACTCATATATGGGAGGCGGGCAGTCGTGGCCCAGTGGTAGGGTGCTTGGATTACTGATCCCAAAGTCAGGAGTTCAATCCCCACGATAAACGGTTGCCACTGCTGTCCCCACAACGCATATAACTGGGTTATCAAAGGCCGGCCATGTCTCTCACTGCCTGTGGTGAGAGGGATGTACAAGAACCATTGGTGACGTTCGGAAAGAGTAGCTGCATAGCCTGCCCTGTGATGGCCTAGCGAGTTGTCCAGGGTGTACTCTGCCCTCGCCCAGAGTTGGCTGAGATGGGTACGAGCCTCCCCGCGACCATAATTAGGATGAAACGGTTCAGAAAATAAATGAATGAAATATGGGAGGCAGGTTCCTAGTATTGGTCATGTGATAATATTATTTGTGAGCTGCATATTTTAATACCAGAGAAAGTAATTACGGTCCACTTTATGAGACATGTAGGGGCCGGTTGCATAGCAGTTAGAGTGCTGGGCTCATGATCAGGAGGTTGTGGGTTCAAATCTCTGTGACCCCATGCTAAGACCCCTGGACAAGGTCTTAACCACAAGTGTGCCTCTGTTCACTCAACAGTATAAATGGGCACCAGTAAAAATACTGGGAAGGTAACCTGTAATGGACTAGCGTCCCATCCAGGAGGAGTTGAACTCCTAGTCGCTTCATGCTACAGAAACCGGAGATAAGCACGGGCACTGATGAGCCTCTAGGCTTGGGTGTAAAAACCCAACAGGCTTTTATGAGACATGACTTGCTGATTCACCTTGTAGGTATTGGATTACACTGTAGCTCATCTTCCCATCCCAGTTACACTCACACTGTGCTAAGACCCCTGGGCAATGTCTTAATCACAAGTGTAGCACTGTCCACCCAGCTGTACAAACGATTGCCAGTAAAAATGCTGGGAAGCTAACCTGGGATGCACTCGCATTCCATCCATGAACTCCGAGTCGCTGTATCATTATATTCAGTCAAAATGAGCTGATAATGGAAAATGAAACACACAAGCTATTCACGAGTGGATGGGCACTTTGGTTTCGCCATTGTTGGACGAAGCAATCATACAAGTTGGATTCAATACAAAGCTTGTTTATTTTTTCCTGTAAGTAAATACACGCGAGTATTGGGATTTACACTGTAACTAATGTATTATTATTTTTTTACTTTGGAGTTGGAGTTTTTTAACCTTGGTGTTTCCGTATCGTCATATTTGTATAGTTTTGCAGCAGAGGTCCAGTTGCAATTAATTTATTTTAATGGTGATTCTCTGTTTCCATTGTTCAGTTCGTTCCTTTACATGTTGTTTGTGTTTATGTGAGGACGACAGTGACGGAGACAGTAATCTCAGTACTGTACATGTTTTGATTAATGAGTAAGCAGGAAAAGCCTGTATGTTATAATGTAAACATGTTGACTGGGAAAACAATTCATACAGTATATTTTCATTGTGGCAAGACCCATCAGACAATGTATTTTGATGTTTATTTTCGGTTTGTTGTTTCTTTAGTATTACAAAAATAAAAGATAGAATGGAAATGAAAGTGTCAATGAATAATACTGAAGAAGAAAAGAGAAGAACAAATTAAACATAAATCCTCAAACAAACACCTGGCACTTCATCTTTAACAATCTGGCTGGCTGGAGACTAATGCGAGGGCTTGTACTGCCTAGGCATCTTTAAAGAGCTACCAGATCATTATAAACACATGGTCTGTCCAACGCATTTGTGCCTTGATGAGTACACTCTCTACCCCTGGCAGTAGGCACCTCTGTGCTGACACCTTTGTTGATCTCACTTAAAAGCATCCAAGCTGTTTGATAGGTCTTTGGTGTACAGTCTACGTCCATACAGAAGAATGAAAAAGACTGCAGCTCTGCACAGTTGAAACTTTTTGTGTAGTTCAACATCATGCATGTGCCAAAGTCGATGCTGCAGCCTTCCAAAGTAATGCAAAGGGATATGCAGTGTGCCACAAGATGTACCCCTTCCATCAATACAATTTACATGGATATTAAGCAAGTTGAAAGTAAACAAGCTGAGGTTGAACAAGTCATTGAAATGTCCCACAGTTCCTGCTTGACTTTAGCCATTTCTTACAGTGCTCACACGATCCTGATGAGAATCCTGATCTGAGCCAATCATATTCCATTGCGAGTTGGATGCTTCAGCCAATTTTGTTCCAATAAGTACTGAGGTTCTCTGATGTATACAGAGATTCACCAAAGTTTTTCTGATTTATACTGGTGTCACTCTCATTTCCCCCGCTAAATTTTATACCAGTGATCGCTACAGATGTGTAATGGTGTTTGCTGATGTTTGCCATGATACACTTCCAGAAACATGTGAGTTCATGATATCATCCCATTGATTGAAAACACCTGACTCTAAATTCACCTTCAAATGACCTGCTAATCTCAGAGTTTCATCAACTTTAGCCACTCACATGTGTAATATCGGATCATTTTCCTCAATAAATAAGTGACCAAGTGAAATATTTTTGTCTCATTTATTTCACTGGGTTCTCTTTATTTACTTTTAGGACCTGTATGAAAATCTGATGATGTTTTTGGTCATATAAGCAGAACTTTCAGGCACCACTGTAGTTATTGCTGTTTTGTTTGTTGTTCTTCCTCTTCTTATTTACTTATGAAATTTTCATTCTAGAGAACTGAGCTGCTCTGTCGTGGGAGGAGTGTCAGGTTTTTTCCCCCCCTGTATGACAAAGGAAAACCATAAAAGCCAAACCACACCATTCAGATCTCTTACTCAGTGTAGTCTGACGCTTCTACAGGCGCGGGGAATTTGTTTTCCAAAGGAATTTACCACAACTTCCTCACCTGGGTCAGAGTCCGGCTGGATTCCTGTCCCAGGTTAACCTGTTAGATCGAAACCAGGAATTCGGGGTGGAACTTGCATAGCCTCGGTATATGAATCGCTGATTTCCGGGTATGGACTTTAAGATATGATTCATTTGGAAATATGGAAATGGAATTATGTGAAATAAAACCAGCCGTGGACAGAAAAGAAGAGGATCAAGAGAAGGTGGCGGTGAGTGTCAAAAGGGTTCTCTTCCCTTTGATGTCATTTCTTTGATCTGAACCGGACTTCACTCGGGAGATCTGAAACTTTGATCATACGATACATGGGGTTAAAGTCGAAATGTATCTGGAAATAATAACTCGGATGGAATATTCAGAGAGATAGAGATGTAACCTGGGAAAGTAAACAAAAGAGAAAGTAGGATCTGTTCGTGTTGGGGGCAAGTGCGAGCTCGTCTTTCTGCCTGGAGCGCAGATCAACTGCTGCGGTTTAAAAGGTGCAAAGGTTTCTTCTGCTTTTCCCCCTAAATATAATCCCAGTCTCCAAAATGTATTAAAATCTCGTCACCTGTTTATCAAGTCATTTTTCCCATAACTTGAGCTCATTGTAAGTTATAATGGCGCACAGGTGAGCTGATAACCACGCCCACTGACCCTTCTCCCCATAATAATAAAAAGAATGTAAACTTGTGCTCACATGATATGTTAGATTTACAATGGGGAGTGATGTCCACGATTCAAGAAAGCATGGAGATCCATGATTTATGAGCATGCTTGGAGCACAGTTGGGGTACACAGTTTCATCCCTCAGGCCATAAGACTTTTAACCTCTTCGTAACCTGTTCATTTTGCACAACCTGACTCTCTTGCACACACTGCTTCACTTTCCTGCCTCTTTTTTTCATTTGCACAAAAATTGGTGTACTATCTGTTCATTTGTTTACATTCTGTTGACAGTCACATTCATATTTTTATTCTATTTAGTTAATAACAGTATTCTTTTTCTATTCTGTATATTTTCGCACTATATTCATTTTATTGCACTAAATTCTTTTTATTTCTATTAGTTAAATTTGACTGCAATGTGTTTCTTTGATTGCAATTGTGTGTTTCTTTGCACTGTTTGGGAACTTAAGACTTAAGCATTTCACTGCCAGTAATTGCTTCATGTAATTTCTTGCTAGTGACAATAAATCCTTGAATATTTGGGTACGAAAAGGAAGCAGGGTGCATCCAAAAATAAAATGTGAAGGAATCGAGTTTTCCAGTTCATCAAGATCCCCTCCCATGGCACATCAAGCTATGTTATGCTCCACTACGATTTCGACGTTCTATCAAGAGGTCAAATCACAATGAATCGTAATAATCGTGGCAACATTTTTGACAAACAAAGAATTTGCCACAATCACCACGATTCCACCAAGTTCCTTCGAGATCATCACGAGTCCCATGCTCCACACAATTCTCTCAAATCGTGCCCCAGTATAAACCCAGCAATACCGATCAGAATCCCAATTTACCTCCATTATATTCTGATTTACTCCGATCATACTCCAGTGTTACGGTGGAAATCAGAGAATATTGGTACAAATCAGAAAACAGTCAGTAGCATGTGAGCCCATCTTAAGGACCAAGTGCAAAGATGTCCTTGTCTGCAATGTTAAATTTCTCATTCTCTCTCTCTCTCTCTCTCTTTCTCTCTCTCTTTTAGGAAAGCAAATATCCAACTTTTAATGATATATTTTTTTTCCCTGAAAATATAATTACAGGTGAGATTAGGAAATGGAAGCTGCTCGAACCACAACACAACGAATGCCGGTGAAGCCAGACCTTTAATAGAAGATCATGTAGATGTGAGTCTATAATTCTCTCCATGTGTCAGATAGTATGGAAATAATACTCTCCTAATTCTTGGAATCTAAGAACATTAATTACTGAACAAAATTACAGCTGAAAAGATACATGATCTAGCTACAAGTATATGGACAACTGACTGTCATGGCCATGTATATATAGGTAAAGCCAGCTGGGCTTTTTACACCCGAGCCTGGAGGCTCATCAGGCCGGAGCCTGGTTTCTGTAGCATGAAGCGACTAGGAGTTGAACTCCTCCTGGATGGGACGCTGGTCCATCGCAGGTTACCTTCCCGGTATTTTTCTGGAACCCATTTATACTGCTGGGTGGACAGGGGCACACTTGTGGTTAAGACCTTGCCCAGGGGTCTTAGCATGGTGGGGGGCCTAACTGACATGTATATATGCTTGTAGAAAATCCCAAACCAAAACCCTTATCCCATATCAAAAGGCCCTATCTCACCCCACCCCCTTTGATTACTTTAATTAAAGCCTCCTATACTCCATGAAGGGTTTGAATTAAATTTGGGGAGCTGGTTGTGGGGATTTGTGGCCATTCAAGGACAAGGTCAATACTGAAGACTGGCGTACACTCCAAGAACAACTCAGTAAAGTTGAGGTCAGAATTGCAGACCATGCTGGATCCTCCACACCAACCTTGCCCAGCTGTGCTGCATGGACCACACTTTATACACGAGGGTATTAACATACTGGAACAGATTTGGGTCTCTTGGTTCTAGTGAATAGAAATCTTAATGCTTTAACATACAAAGGCTTCCAAGACAATTGAGTGTTTAGAACCTTGTGGCAAAAGTTTGGGGAAGAACCACATAGAAGCATGATGGTCAGGCGTATTATGGTTTGGCTATTTTGTGTATTGTTTGGGTGGTGTGTGTGGGTATGTGTCAGTGTGTATATGAGCATGCAGTCAGTAATATATATTCATACACATTCCTTTATAGTACATTTTCCCTAATAAAATGGATAATAGGTGTAGTTGCATCGCAGTCACCACAATATCTCTTATAATAGTATAGCCTTGAACATAAATCACAGTACAACTTCCTCAGGGAACGATTAATCTTTTCCACACTAAATATTTCACTCTATCACTTGCAGTCTGCTGAGTCTTTTCCTCGCCAACACCCAATTCTCACTGGAAGTAAAGCTGGTCCAACTGCTTTCTACTGAAGTCTTTGTATTCGTGAAAACAGAAACTTGACCTGACTAGTGAAAAATGTTCAGTACAACATGGCATCTTGAAATGAAACTTTATCATATGTCTAATACCCATGTGTAACTGTCACAATATATTTTCACTTATATATATCGTCTCAGTTTTATACTATTTAAATATTTCTTACATAACCATTTTCCCTTGAGAGGAAATTATTTTGTAGTTAGGTTCATCATACTGTATATGTGTAAATAAGTCTTGTATATGTTTATTTGCATACTCAGGATCGCAGCAATGGAGGACATTGTTCTGTAGATATTCCAAGTGGCTCATCAGGGCAAAGTCGTAATACGGTAAAGAAAAGTATTTTCACACTGTGTCCCATAAGTGTGTTTAATTGTATTTCTTTTAATGTACATAAAATGCTAGAATGTTAGTTATTCCAGTATGTGTCAGTACTGCATGGAGGATCATTTTGCTCAGGACCTGCATTACCTGCATGATGAACAACAAAGAAAAGCCTGCGACTGCAGCAGAAATGAGAGTTTACACCTTGTGAAATGCTTAAGCTAATGAGGCTATAATGCTAATAATGTTTATAGTATTAAGGCTTTAATGCACAATCACAGAAATGCAAAGCTCCAGCCTACAAACCTCAGATAGCCTTGAGATTACCGTTGTCCCACTACTGTGCCAGGGTGAGCCCGGGCTACCTCAGGGCTACCTAAGGCTTATAGCCTGGAGCTTTTTCAGCCTCAAGCCAAGAACATTTATGTTTCTATTATCACGCTATAGCCCAGCCTATTTCCCCCACTCATAACCTGCTGCATGGGGGGCAGGGAGGATCCCAGGAATGGTCAGCAAGGTTTACTAAACCAAAAATTGGACCACCATTTACATACATACATGTCATCACAGTAAACAAGAAGGTGTACTTGGCAAACTATTATTATAAAGTGCTCATCACAGCCAACAAAAGGTATTCAACTCTTTTGACATGCGGATGTCCATCTAGGCAAACAAAAGCAAGTATTTATGCAATTATTTGCATGGAGAACCAACTTTCCGCAAAAGCTAGTCTTTGCTAACAGCAGGATTATAGAGTTATGGTCTCAAAGTTGCTTTACCTAAAACAGAGGTGATGGACTATGTCTTGCGAATAAGTTAAAGACTTTTCTTTTTTACGTTATGTTAATGAGCTTTAACTTGTCAGATAATGCTAGGTCCAGATTAAATAGTTTAGCTTTTAATAATCATTAATGTGAAACATTTTCACTGTTTAATTTGAGCAATAATTTATTGCATAAAAACAACACAGGGCGGCACGGTGATATAGTGATTAACACGACCCCCTCACAGCCAAAAGGCTTGGGTTCGATTCCCAGCTTGGGTGTTTCTGTGTGGAGTTTGCATGCTCTCCAAGTGCTTGTGTGGGTTTACTCCGGGTACCCTGGTTTCTTCCCATAGCCCAAAAACATGCATAATAGGCTAATTGGCTGTTCCAAATCACCCCTAGGAGTGAGTGAGCGTTTGCCCTGCGGTGGCCTGGCGAGCTGTACCCCCTCTTTTGCCCAGAGTCGGCTGAGATGGGCGCCAGCTTCCCTGCGACCCTAATTAGGATTAAGTGGCTTAGAAAATGAACCAATGAATGAAAAACAACACAGACTAAAATTGTCCTAACTGTGCCTTCCACCATAACACTGCCTCTAACTTTTCCTTCACCACTTCAATCTTGTCCTCACTGGGTGGTTGAGGCAGGATAATAGGAGGGTCATAGGAGAATCATATAGTCATTTCTGTTTTGTTTTCAGAGACTCATGTTTGCTCAGTACAAATACCCAGTAGTGTGCTTATGGCGTGAGTAATTTATTTGTATTTTCATGTAAAAATATTTTTCATGGTTTGTAAAATGATACATAACTCAATAAAAAGCATTTTAATAATTTAATATATTTTTATATTTTTCCTTAACTACACTCGTTGATTCACTGGTCAAGAAAGTCCTATAGGTTTGATTATAATGGAAATACTAGAGATTACCACTATTATGTGTTTTCCCGTTTTATGAACTGTTAGTCTTGTGTGAGAGTGAAGTGTGTTGATATGCTTTTTCATTTATTTGCAGTTGGTGGGGATACTCGGAAGATTGAAAAAGAATGCAGTAGCCTGTTGGAAGCACAGAGTGTGGAAACTCGTTCTCGTTTTGATTTTAATCTTTCTTATCATCATACTTTCTGTATATTTCTGCTCAGGTACGACACTACACAACACACATAGTTTCTATCAGTAAGTCTATTACAGTCAGTTAATAGACTTATGTTATGTTTGTATGTATGTGTATATATATATAAATATAATGGAAAACCATGCAAAAATGCTTCTAAACAGTACACAATAATACACTTGTGTGCAGAAAATCTGTCTGACGAGTGCACTGAGTGTGCACGAAACTCAGAGTAACAGAGAATCATGTGCGTTTCATTTTAGTCATTCTCTGTACACACACACACACATATACACGTGTGTGTGTGTGTGCGTATGTATACATAACAAGGCTATCCACATATATATTATTTTCTCATCAGTATCAATTCAGTGAAGAGACACCACAGTGGGTATCATGATGGCCTATTTTAGGTAGAGGTTATCTTCCTATGTCAGGTTTACATGGTTTACATGGATCTTGTATTAAGATGTTTGTAGCTGATGAAGTGGCTGCAGAATTTAAATTGTTTGACATGATCCAAATTAATAATAAAGCGTATTTATTATAGAACCGAGTTTTGGAAACCACTACTAGTGAATAATAGCAGAACTGAGAATTTACAGGATTTTTTTTTTTATTCCTTTTTTGACAACGGTAGATAACATGTACTTTATAAATCTCAGTGGTGGTACCCATTTGTTCTAAGACTCAATGCCTTGAGCATTGATTTTAATCATCTTTAACAAAAAATGAGGCTTGGTTTTATTATTATTATTATTATTATTATTATTATTATATTATTATTTGTGATTCTTAATTTATTTTACTCATAGTACGTTTCTGGACTTATTTAGCCTAAGCTACAGGTGTCAACCTCGAGGTTTGCTGGCCAAATCCAGTCCTCTTATTCATTTTATGTGGCTCACAAGAGCTTTCACAGAATATAATTACAGTACATTCATTACATCAAATATTACACTTGGAGGCAATACAGTGTGTGTTGAAAAATAATCACTGAACAATGTTAACCAAAGTTCAGTGATTATTTTGCCGAAAATGACCAAGAAATTTAGTGATGTGGCACCTTAGTGAAAATGAGTTAAACATCCTTGATAAATGCCACCATAAGGTTCATAATTATTTGGACAGTTTTCCTTTTCTTTCTTTCTTTTTTTTTCTTTGCATGTGTATGATAAATGAGGCAGTCAAAACTTGATTGAAGACTTTCAACTTTAATTCAAGGGATTCAAAAAAAAAAAAAAAAAGACTGCATTTACTATTTAGGAATTACAGCCATGTTTAATTAACAAAATTACAAATAATAAGCAATAAAATAAAAAATAAGCAATCTTTTTATTACCTGATTGGATCCATAGTGTCCGGAGCCCATGAACATCACCAAATGTCTTTTTGGCTTCAGTTTTCCATCCACCCAGCCATCCACCCACCCATTTTCTGAATGCTTAATCCTGTTAGGGTTGCGGGGAGGCTGGAGTCCATCCCAGTCGAGGCTAAGCGTGGGCGGGGTACACCTTGAACAGTTTGGCAGACAACAAATATACACAACCATTCACACAGAGACCTAGCAAATATCCATGAGAATATCCATTCAGTGCGATCTGCATCCCTTTGAGCTGAGCGGGGAAATTGGAGCATCCCGAGGAAACCCATACAAGCACGGGGAGCTTATGCATACTTCACATAGAGATTCCCTTGCTGAGCACTGAGCTTGAACCCAGAACCATCTCACAGTGAGGACGTGATGCCACCCAACTCCAGACCTTTTATTTCATTAATTTGTCTTGAAATAATGATTAAAGCCACGTATCCATCAGCTGTCTTATTTGTGAGACTATGAACATGGGGAGTGATGTAAAATGGATGCAATTTCTAAATGCAATCTTGCACTGTTTTTTTTTTTTTTTTTTTTTTTTTTAAATCTCACTTTATCTTTTCTTTGTTTCTGTGTAGTTTGCACTTAAATTATTCAAACGAGTTAAAGATGCCCTGATACAGCTTTTGCCCCTGCTCATAAGACCATCATGATTTTAAGTGCAAGAAAAAAATAAATAAGTCTCAATTTTTTTTTGCTTTTATTCCCATGTAATGTATGCAAAAACAATAAAGGCACCAAATAGCTAATTTTATTTAATACATTTATAATTAAAAATATTTCAATAAATATAATTACTTAAAAAGGATTAACTCTGGAACTATTACAACCCCAATCAGGATAAAGCAAGTACTGAAGTGAATCATGGATATATTGAATTAAGAATTTAGTAGGCCTTTAATATATCATATTGATTCTACTGGAGATTTTGGGAAATTGGAAATAACTGCAAGCTAACCGGGATGCTAGCTAAATTAGCTTGGACAAATTGAATTGTTCTCACATTCTCCCACGACTCGTGGCATGAGTGTTTATACGAATACATTCTTGACCGCGAAAACCATCAGTCCTAGCGAGATAGCTCATGATCTGTTAGCTACTTTTGCCGACGTGCTTGGTGTTGGGAGCTAAGCTAATGCTAACGTGTTTCACACCACACAATTTATTTGTTTTGGTGGAGCAGTGGCTTCAGTGGCGGCTGGTTGGCTAGTTAGCTAGCTAGCCAGTAATTTTAGGCCCCAGTGTATATATCAATCTAGGCTCGTTTATGGCTTTCTTTTCAAAATCAGCATTTTAGAACAAAATATGTGACAACAACGATGTTTTAGTGTGGCATACATTACCTGGCTAGAATAGCATATATTAGATTAAGTGTTTTCACATTTACCTGGTCAATAAATAGTAGATCAGGAGTTCAAGATTCAGTAGAGGAACAAAAGCTGAAATTTTTTAAAAACAGGCTATAACCAAGACTCAGATAACAGCATGACTTTTAACATTTTACTAATTTCAGGTTGCGTCATTCAAGGTGTCACGTTAACCATTTATTAGTTTTACTGTTGGGTTGGCATATTTTAATTACAAAGACCATTCCCGAATAGTATGTTCTTATTCCTCAAGTTTAGCAATAACGAGATCTGGAGTCTTTTTGGGGAAATATTTGACTAAATTCGATAATGGACTGTCTCACTGGTGTGAACTATCACGGCTTGGCAATAACTACTCAAGGCGGAAACGCTCTGTAAGAACACGGCAAAACCCCGCTGCCTTGTAGGGACGAGTGTCTTAAGACAAAGGCTAGGAGAAAGTAACTCTGACAACAAATCCCTCGCCAACCCGCAGGCCAAGCGTGACGAGTATGGCACCAACCCCTAGACCGATAACAGTCGACCACTTAAAATAAATACATTTTAAATTATTTTGTAGGGTGTGTATTGTTTATTTTGCTGGCATGCATTGGGTTGGCTTATCCACTAGTAGGGATGAGTCAGTGTAAAGCCATACTCCAATCTTCTGGAGCACTGAATTCATTACGCCCAACACCTTAATACAGTCGAACCTCACTCCTACGGACTGAAAGGGGCGATGTGGTGTCCGGATTAGTGAATAGTCCGGTCGAGTAAAGTGTGTGTGGGGGGGGGGGGGGGGGTTATGCTCCATACTGAATACTGTACAAATAATATCACC
>JAQNCB010000013.1:13238085-13248802 GCA_030068295.1 Euristhmus nudiceps
TATGTGTATATAATATCAATAAATACATATTCAACGCTATAAATGCTTATAATAACAATTAACCATTCAAAAACAATTCATAAGATGTAAAAATATAAATAAAAGATAAATAATATAAAATACATACGGTACGTGTAATTGTACATAGATGTAAATAAAGTGCAAGAAATGTTTTTAGAACTTTTAATCTAATTTTACATAGGCTCTACTCATTTTGCTGCTTGACTTCTGCTTCCTCTTCTTCAGTTTATGGAGTTACGCGAATGCTGGGACATTCGTCTCAACCAATCAGCTTGCGAGATTTCAGAGAGTCAACCCAAGTATCAAACCGGTAGTCACCTTGTGGCATTTCCCGTAACTTTTTCCCTATTTTTCCTTAATTTCCTTTTTTTCTCCGATGAATATTTTTAAAAAATCCGCGATGCACTTAAGCTGCAGAAATTGAAGCGCCAAGTTGCGAGGGATCACTGTATGAATGAAGGTGATACCACAGTGCAACACACCCTCGAAATCTGTTATTCCATCTGAGCACCAACAAATGTTTGAGCAGTTGACAATAGTATGATTTTATATTCTTGAGCCATAATAAGTTCATTTTGTAGCACAAATTTAAAGAAGAGGCATAGTACAGAATGCATGTTCTGTCATGTATATAGCACTGAAATATCTGGTACCATTGTGTTTCTACCAACAAATTCAACTGAACCAATCAGATAGGAAATCGAAGATAGATTTTTAAAATAATGTTAGCTATCTGATATTAATGTTAGCCATCTCCAAATAGTTGCCTATGTGACTGTCTTGTCCATCAGTTAATCAAGCTGGATGACTGTTGTCTTGCTACCATTAACAGAATGCTTAGCAATGTGGAGTCAGGCAGAGCTGGATCATTGATATCTCTCTAATGAAATGATAAGTTTTTGTACATTGTACAAGTACATTGACTTGTTGGGCTTTATGTTAATTTTTTGCATAGAAATGTGCCATCAGTTTGAAGATAAGCACAGCAGTAGACGTACACCACAGTTACAGGATTTTTCTGAGCAACCAAAACTGAATTAAAAATTAAAAAAATGGCACCACTTGCATTTTTTCTTCGGATAGCTCAGAAGCTAGTCCTAACCTTTTGTTAGATCATAGTCTTGACTCAGATTCGATAGCAGGGGTCTTGTCTCCATCACAACTTAATGGGAACAGAGGTAATTTCACTGAATACCTTAATCCAGCTTGGGTAAATTTATTATAGTGCTGCATTGCACTGATTTGGGTAAGAATTCCATGTCCTTTTGTTCGTAGAAGAGTTCAGTAGTTATCTTGTTAAGGTGTTATCTCTCTTTTAAGATGTCAAAAGGCTTAAAGGCTTTAGATAATACATGCTAAGGTCTGGTATACAAGTTCAGCCAGGAATCACCAGCCAAGAATCTCCATCAACACTGACTCCAAGAGTATATTCTACTTTCGCTTCTGGAACATATAGAGTGTTGCTATCCACACCAAAGGAGAATAATTTATCAACTGAAGTCATGGGTGCTCATGGATCCAACTTGGATGAAATCCTGGCTGAGGACATGCACCACTGGTACAATAAGTTCATGAGGGAGTCTCCATCTGGACTCATCACTCTGTTTGAACTGAAGAACATGCTGCAGATGCAGGGTATGACCGAGGAGGCCGGCAGCTATGTTGACCAAGTCTTCTACACGTTTGACATGGATGGGGTAGGAGAATTCAAACTACTATATCAGAATACTACATCAGTATGTTCCTACTAAGCTGGGGTATGCTACGAAAATAATTTCACTGCACTGTAATGTATTTGTGACAAATAAAGGCTTATAATATTTGATATTTAACAACATTTTATATTAGGTTTTTAAAATAAGTTTCAAATGGGGAAATAAACATGAAAGTAAAAGCTATGTATAATGACGTCACCAATAAGTTTTCTGATATTTCTTTAGCAAAGCGCCATAACATGAATTTTGACATTAAAAATCCATTTGAACTTTCTATTCATCTTTGATGCTACTTAACATCCAATTGTTTGTGCTCCTCACGTTTATCTTAATATTAATCCAGACTATTAAAATCACTGCTACTGCAAATGCCTGTTTGGTAAGTCATTCATCACAAAACAATGGCAGTGACATTTCTTTAATCGCATTCCAGATATTACATAAAATAGTTTCACGATTTTCTTCAACAGATTTGCCTCTCTTTATTCCCTTAAACATCTCTTTTCTTCTCAGGATGGATATATTGATTTTGTAGAATATATAGCAGCTGTAAGTTTGCTCCTGAAAGGAGAGATCAACCAAAAACTGAAGTGGTACTTCAAACTATTTGACCAGGATGGAAATGGTAAAATTGACAAAGACGAGATGGAGACCATATTCAAGGTATTCCCTCATCAGTTAATATGTGCCTTGGTATACACTAAGAGAACTGATAATTAAAATCAAAATATAAGCTCTTCTGAACTTCTGGAGCAGAGATTTACCATGGAGAGGGTTGAAAAGGCTTTGCCTCAGTCTCTCTCAAAGTGATTTTTAATCTTTGGACTATAAACCTTCATCCTCCCCTAAATCCCACAGGACTGTCATGTTCAACTACTCTTTTCCTACTGACCACTAACCTGCAATTATCATTTCTTTTTTTATGATTTTTAGGTTATTCTACACTTTTACAAAATAAAGTTCAGGGCTTTACTTAATAAAAGAGGTTTCCTTGAGAAACACTGATTGTTGAGTTCCTCCAATGGGAACACTAAAAAAAAAAAATCACGAGATTGTATTAAATATTTGCATGCCAAGCAATTATAAGGTTTTAGATTCCCAAGTTGTTTAAGTTCAGGATAAGTATGCTATAATTGATTGAATTAGTACATGAAAGCAAAAAGAGAGAGAGAGAGAGAGATCAGAGTAGCGATGATGGGTAAAAATGAGTGGAAATGTGAAATTTATTCATCAAGAATAACTTTATATCATTTTTCATCATCACAGGCTATTCAGGATATCACACGAATATATGATGACCCTCCAGAGGAGATTGTTACTCTCATTTATGAACGGATCGATGTTAATAATGAAGGTATGTTCCAGATCAGCCCTGCAATGGCCTGGCGAGCTGTCCAGGGTGTACCCCACCCTTGCCCAGAGTCGGCTGAGATGGGCGCCAGCTTCCCCCGCGACTCTATTTAGGATTAAGCAGTTCAGAAAATGAATGAATGAACGCTCCAGATCAAAATTTTGTATGCTAGAAGAAATTAAAATTTGTCAGTGCACTGTTAATCTACATTATGACGTATACTAGATAACTGGGGTGGCACAGTGGCGACGTGGTTAGCATGTCCGCCACAAAGTAAGAAAGTCCTGAGTTTGAGTAATGGGCTCAGAGAGGGTGTTTCTGTGTGGGGTTTGCATGCTCTCCTCATGGGCATGTGGGTTTCCTCCAAGTACCGTACTTCAAATTCCTCCCACAGTCCAAAGCCATGCACATTAGGCTAATTGGTTGTTTCAAACTGCCTCTAGGTGAGAGTGAGTGTAAATTGTGCGTGTTGCCCTGCGATTGCCTGGCAAACTGTCAAGGGTGTACCCTGCCTTCGCTTAGTGCCGGCTGAGATGGAATACAGCCTCCCTGTAGGATTAAATAGCTTGGCAAATGCATGGATGGATTAGATAAGTGTTAGTACACTTGAGTCAACTCGTTACAAAGACACAATGAAAGATTATGGACTGAATTTTCAATAGAAATAGCAAAACACAAATCTGGCACTACAGGACTTTTTAATCTGACATATTTCCTGTCCTGTCACGTATCCTATAGAATTTGAAAAGCTAGTGTATGATGTCTTCTGTTTTAGGTGAGCTGACCTTAGAGGAGTTCATCACAGGTGCTAAGAAGCAGCCTGACATTATGGAGATGCTCACCAAGATGATGGATCTCACTCATGTACTAGAGATTATAGTCAATGGACAGATAAAAAAATAAAGACAGTGTATGCACCTCATGGGCTCATGCCTTGTTCCCTGCAATATGCACAAGCTTAACAAATTACTTAGTTACAAATGAATGAAATAAGTGTAAATATGGACCAGAAGACTCAACCACTGAGCTACAATCATCCTCTGCATAAATCAAAGTCTTCTAATACAGTGTGGTTTCACAACGTTAAAAACAATGTTAAAAAAAAGAAAGAAAGAAGGAAAAGAAAAATAAATTGAGTTTAGTTTTCCCAAATGGTTTTTCTGGGAGGGAAATACACTGCTGAAGGGTTTATATTGAATCGTTAAGGTACAAACCAAAGACTTTATTAAAAGGTACTAACGTCTATGATTTGACTGACATAAAACGTCTTTGTTTACACCTACAGACATTGTCCCATTATTTTCAACAATAACAGGTTAAGATCTGCCTCCAACAGCTGAACTGTGCTGAAATTTTTAGTATTAGACATTTGAACAGTTTCCCATTGCTAAGCCAGTTGAAATTTACTGTTGTATTTCTCCTCCGAGTTTTTTGTTAAACCATGGAATAGACTCAACCACAATATTTATGAGTATGATGTGAATATGTGCTTGATGTTTACTTTATGGGCTAGTCAGATTTTATTTGCCTTTTTGAGAATGTGTTGACTGAAGCTTAATTTCTGTTTGTCTCAATCGCTGCCTTACTAATTAAAAAATGTCAATTTTCAAAACACATTTTTAATTATCTTTTTTTGCTTCCTTCAGTTCTTCACAAAGCCTACAGGAGACTATGATCTTAAACAGCCTACTGTTTTATGTATGCAAATTACTATAAAGGTAGTGTCTCACTATAATGATATGCATAATATAATCTGTGCTAGAAAAAAAAAAAAAACATCAGTTAACACATGTACTGTGGATACCATGCTTACCATGACCACAAGAGGAAACGTCGCTAAAGTGGGTTATAATCCGAATTAGCAGACAACATACCATGCATTTCCTTGAAATCTATTTTACAGGGTTAAGGAAAGAAGAGTGTAGTTGTTGTGCACTGTGTAGCAGTGATGTCATGAAACATGTCTATAGAGGAAAAAATTCATTGTAATGCCAGTCTGCAGCTAATTATAAGAATAGAATTCCATTTGTCAGCTTTAAACCGCAAAACTGTTATTTATTACTTAATGCCTGAATACTCCATTCTGATTGGTTAATTACAGCATTAAATTGTCATTCATGCACAACAGTGCTTGCTATGGAAAACATTGTTTTTAGAAAAATGTCATTCCCATTAAATAAAGAAAAATAAAACAGGTGCATAGGATTTACACTATCTGGGAACCTGCCTATATTGGTAGGGATGTATCCCATAGTCCCCTGCGGTTCCATCACCTGAATCTGACCCATGCATAACCACTTATAATCACTTGTAGAATTATAACCACATGTAAACAGTAAATTATCAATTAGACTAAAATGTATAAAGGCTTGTTCGTTATTATAAGGTTCACTCACTACATGAGACATAATCTAGTCACGTGTACATCCCACAAAAAGCCCTGCAGATCAGTTTCATGTATCACGTGAGTCAATGTCTTTGAACTGACAAATGCTGCATTGCATATTATGTAACTGTTCTGCAAATAAAACAGCAATATTTCAGAAGACTAAAATTTATTAAGACATATCATACTAGCAATGCCAGCAGTGATTGCACGACAGAGTGAAATCTCTCGGTCTAGCCAATATTGCACTCCAAGGTTCTGCCAAATTTGATCCTGAAACATTTTATCATTGCACTCATGTGCAATCTCTCACTCATTTGCCAAACTGTTCAATCTTACTCGGGTTGCAGGTATGCTTAAGCCTACCTCAGCCGAGACTGGGCTAAGGTGGGGTACGCCCTGAACAACTCACCAGACCATCACAGGTCCAACATACTCACACCAAGGGCAAATGAGGAACAGTCAATTAGCTTAATGTGCATGTCTTTGGACTGTGGGAGGAAACCCACTCAAGGATGGGAAAACCATGTAAACTACACACAGAAATCGAACCCAGGACCTTTTCTCTGTCAGGCGGACGTGCTAAACACTACACCACTGTGGTGTCAAATTTCATACAATACATACATTCCATCTAACTCCCATTGGAGTATAAAGGGAGTGATTTTGTCACTGCCTTCCTCTGGGACTTTGTTGGTATTTAAACATGCTTTATGATTCAACTTATCTTCATAAAACAATTATAGATTTTTCTACAAGCAAAAGATTGAACAACACTGTAAGGCTGCAGGTGAAATCAATGAGCCTCGATGACACTTGGCCACGCAAGACAATTTTATAGCATTTGCTTTGCATTAATGCTTCTGAGATTTCATAATCTGTACTAATTAGTGCCTCTACATAGAACCTTTATAAAAGTCCAGGATTTGTTTTAAAATCGGTTCCTAAAATGTGAACAAATGTAGCATTTATTAATTCATAGTAGTTGAACTTAAATGGATCTTTCACCTCTACAAAACTGGTAGAGAATTTAAACTCGATCCAGGAGAACAGTGTACTGCACTCGAAGAATAAACGCTGCAGCTGAGGCTGAAATCGGTACATGATTTGCTGAAGAATGTGGTCTGATGTTAGGTATTACATTAGGGTCAATGACCTCCAAAGCACCATCATGGCCTTGATGAAATTAACCAACCTAATGTCCTTGAAATCAAAAAGTAAACTTGGGGGTTTAAAAAAAAGATATCCCGTTGCTACATCCTAGGACAACCCAAAAGTTCAAGTCTAATCAGATTTACACAACATGCCTGCATACACCCCCCCCCCCCCCAACCCTAACACACTATTAAAGAACACAGAGTCCCGATACACCATCACTGCACTCAGGCCTTTTCTGCCTCAACACCTCTGGAACTGCCTGTATTTTCCAAATCAACTATGCAGTGCGAAGAGACCAGGCTGAACAAAAACTCCTTGCTGCTTGCACTGAAACGCTACAAAACCACAGTCAACAACATGGAGCATACCATCCTGTTGCCCAGCCTTCTGCGAGACGTTCCATCTGAGCACGACATGGACTGCAAGGCTGCAGAAAATAGCAAGGACCTCTACGAGTACTATCACATGCTGAAAGTGATCAGGAACACTGTAGAGAGTGGATTGGTCCCTTACGATGACGGGAACCTGAAGACTCACACAGCTCTCTCTAAAAGCCTGGAGTCGCTGCTGGAGGCTGACCCAGAGGCGTTCTTCTATTTCCATCTGAAGGGCCTGTATTCAGTCATGGGTACCCTCACGAAGAAATCACAGGTTCTTACAGATAAATACCTGGACATTGTAGGCATCAGCAATTAGATGACTTAACTCCAACAGCTGAGACTTGATCTGACCATCTTTCAGTGACGATCAAGAAGAGCACCTTACCACATACCATAATCTGTAATAGCAGAACAATTTCACTGCATTCTGAACTTCTGTTTAGAGCAGTGCTGCACGTAATAAAAAGGATGTTTGTCTTTACTTTGGTTGCATTGTCTTTCTGATCACAGCACCGGAGAAATGTGTTGATGTACATGTAGCTTGTTAACCTTCACTTAACCTATAATGCAATGTTGAAGACTCATATCTCCTAGCTCCCCCCCACAACATGATCCAAGTAATGAATTCTCTCCCCTTCAAAAGACTCGGATTATTACACTAATAGGTGATACACTACATCTGTGTAACATTTCACCAAATTTCATTAAGAGGTTTAGGAGGAGTTGAGCTTACAAGCTTCCATGGACATATTGACAAGGTGATTCCTATAAACCTGACAAACTTTGCTTGTGGGTGGGTATAATAAAGTGCTATTTATCATCCACTTTCTTATTAACTCATTTGAAACAAACGACAACAACAAAGACCATGAATACTCAATTTGAACCTTTTAAATTGTTTAATCAAATCAAATAATATAAACAATAAATCCAGCACATCATGCCTTATACACTTGAACAACACGGTAGAAGGAAGAAGACTTCCAGAAATCCCATCTCTGAAACGCAGCTCCACTCAGCGGATAGGGTGAAAGGGTTCTACAATCTCAGCAAAAGTCTTCTTTTCTGAACAAACATTTTTCACAGACATCAGTATCACTCACATTCAACCTTTCAACAGAGTGAGCCTTTCGGCTGAATATTTAACCTTATTTAATATGCAAAATTATTCTCTTGCATTACCTGTCTCTGGAAACTCTACAGGGTGCTGTCGAATGTATTCTCTCATGTCCCTGTCCAGTTTGGCATATTTGTAATTTTCAATCTTTGTTAAATGGTAGCCGATGAACCAGCCAATAGTAACGCACAATGCTTGTCTGTGAACACCTGAAAAAAAAAAAAAAAAAAAAAAAAAAAGGGAAAAAAACATGGTGAAAAAAAAAAACCCCACCAGTGTATGAGATGCAAAAACTGTAATGTCCTCTGTAGGTAAAGCCTGTTGGGTTTTTACACCCGAGCCTAGAGGCTCATCAGGGCCAGTGATTATCTCTGGTTTCTGTAGTATGAAGTGATTAGGAGTTCAGCTCCTCCTAGTTGCTAGTCCATCGCAGGTTACCTTCCAAGTATTTTTTACTGGTACCCATTTGTACTGCTGGGGGAACAGAGGCACACTTGTGGTTAAGACCGTGACCGGGGATCTGAGGACGGTGGGGGTCTAACTGAGATTTGAACCCATTACCCTAACTACCGGTACTACATCACCGGCCCTGCTGTCCTCTGGAGACTTCTCTTTAAAACACTGCGCGGTGTTAATAATGAAACAGTCTGGACTAAAGAGCACATTTGACAGGAAGCTATGCTGTTATGCATTTTTCAATATTAGCATTCAGTGTTATAGTGGAATTTGGCTTTGATCCCCCTGTAAAATTTTGAGGCAATTCCAAGTGATTGTTCATGGCTGATTAACACGGCACATATCTTGCACCATAAAGCTGATTACGCCCCAATCGTGACACTGGGAGGTAGCTACAGAGACCGGACACAAAGTGAACAGACATGATCAAAACTGTAGACAGTCAATTTAATGACAAATGTACTGAACACTAGTCAAACCGTTGTACAAAGGTGCATAAAAGTTGTGCCAAAGTTATATAAGCATGCCTCGCACTCCAGAGCCAAAGAATTGTCCGATTTTCAGAGAGGTCAAATTGTGGGTCAGTCAGAGGGTGGCATCAGCCAGCGAAAAAACAGTCTACAATTTGAATATTTCTGTCAACGGTGAACCGAGTGATCGTGCAGTTCAAGAGTGAAGGTAGGACCACCACAGATTCACAACCAGGTCAATCTGGACCATCAGAAAGATGCCTTCGCTCCGTAGAAGAGAGCAGTGGAGGGGAAAAAAAATCCCTGTTCTAAGGCAGCAGACATTGCAGAAGACATCCAGCTTAAAACCTGTCCCGTACCATACTCACCAAATGGGCAATTTTGGCCGAGCAGCAACCTCTTCCCCGACTAACAAACATTCATTCTGAAGTTTTGAGGGTCTATTTACTCATGTCCTTGCGGAAGGTCACTACCGACTCCGGTTTTGGACTCGGCTCTAAAATCTTGCAAGCTGATTGGTCGAGACGAATTTCCCAGCATTCGTGTAACAGGAGGAAAAGAAGAGGAGGCTGGGATCCAAATCAGAGTCAGTAGCAACCCCTCACAGCATTTTGCTGAACTTTTTCCCTATTTTTTTTATTTTTCGATGCATATTTCAAAAATCCGTGATGCACTTAAGCCACAGAACCTGATGCACGATATAGTGAAGGATGACTATATAACACACACACACACACACACAAACACACCTTACATGTAAACCATCACAGGCTGCATAACCCATTTTGCACTTTAGTCGATTCAAATTTTAAAATAAGCCTTTATCCCATTTCCACAAAACTGCCTGAAATCATTGTCATGACGATACTCTTCCTCACAGCAGCTCATTGAATGCAGCAACTAAACTTTGCGGTGAGTTTTTCAAGGTGATAGAACTATAATTCCTGTCACACATTTTCTGGAAGCACACCATTGGAATATTACTAGGCACCTCTTACTCCACTGTAAAGCAGTTAGACTCCTCACTGGAATAAAGGAAAAGGATCACATCGCACCCACACTCATTTCTCCATCCTAGTTACCAGTAAGATTTCATATCAATTTTTGCTCTGTTTATAAATTCCTCCTCAGTCTTAAACCTAATTACATCCACGACCTCTTTCATCTCTACTCAGCACAGAGAGCACAGAGTTCATCCGTTCAACAACTTCTCGCTGTCCCAATATCTCGGCTGAAGTGCACTCTCTGCTATTGCACCAAGGCTTTGAAATGAACTTCCTTTTCACATCGGGTCTTTTCCGTCTCTTGAGATTTTTAAAACATGGCTCAAGAACCACTTTTTCTCCTCCACTCTACTTTTGGTAATTTAATTCTCACTCATGTTGTATTATGGTTTATTATGCTCATTTTTCACCTTACATGCTTTCATTTTACTGCTCTTACTTCTATCCTGTATTACGTGGTTCCTCTAGGTAGAAAAAACTAATCTATCCTTAAAAAATAAAAATTCAGAAACAAATAATTAAAAGTAATAATAATAAAACAATTAAATATTTTTTTACTTGAGAATGCATTCCTTGTTTTAGGAGCAAAAGAGATTATTATAGGACAGGTGCGCTCAATTGTGCTCCTGAGCGTCTTCATTTCAAAGTCTGAAGCCTTG
>JAQNCB010000013.1:13255735-13265975 GCA_030068295.1 Euristhmus nudiceps
TATATATATTGGTTTTGTATATTACCTATTACCTTGTGCTGAGGGACTCTAATGCACATTTGATGCTCTGTATGCACTCAGATCATTTTGACCATGGAGGATTACGATTACCTCTTCAAAATAGTGCTGATAGGAAATGCAGGAGTCGGCAAAACCTGCCTCGTCCGGCGCTTCACTCAGGTCTGTTCTCTTTTGATTTATTTAATACTGTTCTTTCCTTAATCACTAATATACTCAAAGGTACTAACATAGCTCACTAACATGAAAGCAGGTGAGTTCGGTTAACGTTATTAGTCATGCAGGCTGTGTGGTGTTATCTGGTTGGAAATTATTATTTTATACAAACGTATGGGTTGAAATATAAGCTAACTCCGTTAGGCTCAGTTGTCGCTATAGTGCATTGATTTGGTTATTCTGAATAAAATATATAAAAAGAATATCTTATGCTACATCTCAAATGGATATACTGTGTATTGATCCTGTTGTATTCTGTACCTTGTCTAGGGTCTGTTCCCACCTGGTCAAGGTGCCACGATTGGGGTTGATTTCATGATCAAAACTGTGGAAATAAAAGGGGTGAAAGTGAAGGTATGTTTTTGGTAGCGATGGCCAAATTAAGCTCTGAAGCATGTCCTGATTACAGGGAGTGAGCCAGACGAAGCCCTGTTTTGAGACGTGTATTATTTAGCAGAAAGCCATGTGATCTTTGACAAACGAGGCCTCTGAGATTCACAAAAGTTCATTACTCGTCTTATTCGACAGAGTACGCTAGCGTCACCTGCTGTTAAGAGTAATGTATGGCATGTTGTAATATCTTGTATCATATTAGTGCTATGCCGCAGCATTATCATGTGCAGGTACACTGTTTCACTGGAAATTAACTGTTATATAAGTTTTATTAATAAGTGCGTTTATTCTGATACTTTTCTCAGTCATTTGGCACACGCTCTTATCCAGAGCGACTTACAATTATCAAATTTTTTTTATACAACTGAGCAATTGCCGGTTAAGGACAAGGGCCCAAGAGTGCTGACAGCGGGGATTGAACCACTGACCTTTGGATCAGTAACCCATCGCCTGATCCACTAAGCCACCACCGAACCATGCACACATTTCTTTTCTTTGTGTTTGCACAGTTTAAAGATGTTCATAAATATGTGGTGATAATGGATGTGTTGAGTGCTTGTGTAATGGGACTGTGAGTACTACTGAAGCTCTGAAGTTCACATCGTAACATTTAAAGGAACTCTTATTGATTTTTCGTAACCTTTCATGTGAGCTGCGCGGAAGGTACTGTGATGCACCGATCGTTGCTTCATACACCCAGAAAGTTTTATCTTAACCCTTAGCTTGTGGGTGCACATATTGAAAGGTAGATTTGCTCGACCACAGCCTTTTTTTCTTGCTTTTTTACAAAAAGCAGCACTTGAGATGAAACTCTGGAGTGGACCAAACAAATCTACTTCATAACAGGGCTTCAACTGGCCACGCCCCCTTATACTCTCTGCGATTCTGAACCTTGGCTTCAGGCAGCCTATGACTAGTTTTTGGTCTTTTTTTTTTTTTTAATGTGGGGATGCATAGCCTCAGGATTACATTCATATTACCATAATATATCAGGGTTTTAGTGACATGTTTTTCCCTGTATATGTTGAAATGTAGTTGTCATGCTGCATTTTTGTGTTTTTATATTGATGATTTATTGTGTTTTTATTATTTACATTCTTTTTTCCTCCACACTTCCCTTTCAATAAGTTTCATGGTTCTGTCCCACATATTCACACAAATAACCGAATGAAGGCACAGCTCTTTCTGTTGCATGTTTTCAGCATTCTTTACATTCATTACAGTTCTGCCTCTCTAATTTTTTAAGTTTTAATCCTATGCTGGATTAAGTTTATCTTATTTTCAGTCCTCGATCTGGGAGAGGCCACCGTATGCCGTATCAGCTGGCGACTTTGCTGATTAAGTCCTGATTCAGCTGCTATGTGGTGACACTGATTTATTTTCTGATTTGTTCAGCTCCAGATCTGGGACACAGCGGGACAGGAGAGATTTCGCTCCATCACACAGAGTTACTACCGTAGTGCCAACGCACTCATCCTGACCTACGACATCACTTGTGAGGACTCGTTCCGCTGCCTCCCGGAGTGGCTGCGGGAGATCGAGCAGTATGCCAACAATCAAGTGGTGACCATTTTAGTTGGTGAGCTGCATTAAAAAAATCTGGAGAATGATTACATGGTTCCTCAGAGTACGGTAATAAATCTTTACATATAGTGTAAAATATTTATATTAAATGCAATATAATATTTTAAAAATATTATATGTATATTTGGCTCTATAACGCCTGAGCACAGAAGCAAAAAGAGGAAAAATATGACCATCTCAGGATATTACAGGATGAGTATACACTGTAGATTGTTAATCTTATGAAAAAATGTTTTTCAGAAATGATCTTGACACTGACTTTCAGATTGTATCGGATATGATACAGTGGGTATTTGTCAGACCTATAATATATTTTTTACTATTAATGAATACATTGAGTAAAATTAAATATTTGATGAATTAACTTTTAATTGCCTTTGAACTCCAACAGCCTTTAATTCTAACACAATAATAATTCTAATTCACATGGTTGATCGATTTTCTGAAATCGCCATTTCCAACAAAAGTTGTGCATTTCAAACAGAACGAGAAGGAACTCCATTTCTGTCTCATGAAGATTAGTGGGAACAATGCAATCATAACTCGAGTCTCAAAAAGGCATAGTAGGCCATAAGTTCCTCAACCTTGTATTTTCAGGTCCTTCTCCTCCATTAGTTTCCAGTTTTTGACTGTTTTCTCAATAAATAAAGAGAAAAATTGATAAAAAGAGAACAATCAGACACACAGACAAAGAAGGAAATACAGGAATCCCTCACTTTTCGCAGTTAATGGGGGGTTGAGACCCCCTGCGAAGACAGAGTAACAGAACATATAAATCAAGGAACGGAACCGACTCTATCGGCAGGAGCTAAAAACAGAAACAAACTGGATCAGAAACAGTAACAGCTACAAGAACAGTAACAATAACAATGATCTGGCCCCAGGAAACGGGTTAGACCGGTCTAATGGACCAGAGGTGTGGAAGGTGAACAGCAGGGCACGCCCATAGCCTACATGAACCCATGAAGAGTACTGCCACAGCGCCCCCAAGTGGCGACGCCGCTCGGTGTAGTGACAATACAGTCAGTATCCAAGTTACGACTTAGACCAACCAGTCGTAAGTCAGGTTGGTTGTAAGTTGGATCTTGAAAACGAAACCAACCAGCACTCGCTATGAATTCATGTGAAGTGTTTTTTTTTCACCTGCACACTCTTTCAGCATGTGAAATAAACTTGTAGCCTTACTTTGCACTGCTCGCAACATCATGGGAGAGATGGCGATCTCGAGCAATGTAATTTACTTTTTCCCCTCCTTTATACTGCTTTATCACTTTCACCTTCGTCTCCAGTGACAGTGCCTTCCTTGCTTTCTTGGTACACTTGCCATCTGATGACTCGGACTTCCTCTTGGGGACTATGGTTACGGTAGACAGTAAATGAATGTAAAATTGTACTGTAAAAGAGATGTTACTGTGACGGTATCTAGTCACTGAGTGTAGTGGTTGAATGCTGTGAGTGTGAGATGCGGGGATGCCGGGCTGCCACAACTATCTTACGCGCTGTGCTGCCGGACATACAGTAAACTCATAATCGGCATCTGCTAGATGTGGTTGTAAGTACGGCTGGTCGTAACTCGCCTACCCCGTAACTCGGATAGTGAGTGTAGATGTAAATAAAGTGTAAGAAATGCCTTGACTCTGAATCAGAGTCAGTCGCGACCCCTCGCGGCATTTTCCTGAACATTTTTCCATATTTTTATTTTTCAGTGACTATTTTTTAAAAATCCACGATGCACAGAAGCCATAGAGCCTGAAGCGCGATATAGTAAGGAATGACTGTAATTGGCAAAGCTGTGGATACTAATAATAGTGTCTAATATCCTTGATAAAAGATCTATTTGTCAGTAAACTCTCTTATATGGACAAAACTCGGGGCCAAGTAGAACTGTACGCTTAATGAGAAAATTGCCACATTAGTACAGAAAAGTAACACTGACGCCCACGGTATCATATGTAATACAACCGACAGGCAATTCCCGCACAAAATCCCTAAATGGAATTCCCCTAGATATTCCATGCTTTAGTTTGTCTATGGTAAGCCTTTGTCAGGTAGAACTAGAAGATTTTTAGTCATTCTTAACTTGAACTATGAAATTCGTCATCAAAAGTCCCCTCAAATTTCACTACACTTTTCACATGGGGACAATCATGTTGGAGTCAGTTTAGAAATCAAAACATGAAGTGTAATTCCATTTCCCGCCGATAGGTGTCAGTAATGGTAACGGTAACGTCTGATACAATTGGATATAGCGGGCCAAATTCTCATTGCCAGTACATATTTAGGGTCCTGAAACTGCTGTATCATGTATGATACAGGGTGTATTATAATAGTTTGGCTTCCTATAAACGATGCTTTAATGTAAATGAATAAAAGCAATAAATATCTATTGTGCTAAATCTGAAAAGATTCGCTTTACATCCCCGATTAACGACAAAATATCAGGCAGTATGTATTACTGGGGGCAGCGGTGGCCTGGTGGTAAGGTGTTGGATTGCCGATCCCAAGGTTGGGGGGTTCAAGCCCCACTGCCAACGGTTGTCTCGCTGTCCCCCAGTGTAGCTAACTGGGTTACCAAAGGCCAGCCATGTCTCTCACTGTCTGTGGTTAGAGACATGTAAAAGAACCATTGCTGACTTTCATCACGAGTAGCTGCATAGCTGTTAGTGTGTTTCTGCCCAGTGAGCTGTCCAGGGTGTACTGTGCCCTCGCTCAGAGGTGGCTGAGATGGGCACCAGCCTCCCCGTAACCCTAACTAGGATTAAGTGGTTCAGAAAATGAATAAATGAGTGAATGTATGATTGGGTATTATGCCTGTCTGCTTTATGGCATTTCTCCCAAATAGCTCACTGCTGATCAACCAGCCTGCATGTCAAGCGACATATTTTAATCTTAACCTCTATTCACACACTCAGTGATTTTATTTAACAACATGTACTGTAATAATAGCATTTACTGTGACAGTATGCGATATGGCCAGTTTCACTCATTACTAATGTTGTAACGTTAATTCATACAGGACATTTGTCACACGTCGACACTTAAGGGATTTCACCAGGTGAGTTTTGGTTTATGATGTAATATTCCCCACAAAATACTTAAATCCAAACTGTCTTCACTAACATTGTGAGGGCTGCTAGCTTGGCACACAGGATCCACATTTCTATCGTACTTTAATAATAGAGGAAAAAGTGCGACTGCTACTCACTCATTTACCACACTCATTCATTTTCTGAACCGCTTAATCCTAATTTGGGTCGTGGGGAGGCTGGCGCCCATCTCAGCCAGCTCTGGGCGAGGGCAGTGTGCACCCTAGACAACTCACCAGGTCAACGTAGGGCAGAAACACGCTGACGGCTATGCAGCTACTCTTGATGAGTCAGCAATGATATCTGTTAAATTTGGTGTCCATACGTGAATTGTTGTTATTTACGGATTTATTCCTGTTTGTTACTAATAAAAGTGCAGTTATGTGCATGAAATTTGGGGATTGTGAATTTTTCACCCCGATGTCACACTTGAATGATCCATATATCCAAGATCATCAATGATCCTGGGGTCTTGACTAATCGTTTGTCGTCCTGAATAGGAAATAAGATCGACCTGGCTGAAAAGCGGGAAGTGCACCGACAGCGAGCGGAGGAGTTTGCCGTGGCCCAGAGCATGCTCTACCTGGAGACGTCCGCCAAAGAGTCGGACAACGTGGAAAAACTCTTCCTGGATTTGGCCTGTGTATTGATCCGTGAAGCCAAGCAAAACACGCTGGACAACAACGACTCTGCACCTATGCCTGGAGAAGGCAAGAACATTAATTACCTAAGCTGCTGCAATATTAATTAGGGATCTTGCCTGCTAATATGGCAGTGGGTACTTTTCTGCCCAGTGTGCAAAAATTGTGCTTATTATTGACATCCACTGCGTAGATTCCTCTTTGCCTCCTCTTTTGAGGTCTTGGATGTTTTTTAACAAGTATGTCAACCTGGGGGTTTTAAAATCTACTGACTGCACAACTAGAAAGGGGAAGTATGCTGCCGCCGCAGAAGAGTTCCCAAGCTCCAGCGTACCAGCTAGTTGGTATATTCAATAACCAGACAAAGACTTTTATACAGTTAAGTACAACACTAAAACATGCGTAGGGAAATTTACCTACTATATGAATATGAGCAAAAACACACATTTTCACCAGCAGCAATCTTGCTGTTTAAACTGTAATAAGTGTGTATTGTGCATCATAACAAATATGAAAAAAGTGCATTATAGAGCATCATAATGTTCCCTATTTAACTTCAAATGCACTTCTACAATGTTGCTGATAAGAATTTAATTGTAGGATTTTAAGATTAATGTGTGGTTGGAAATGTTTAGAAGGAATTAGAGTCTAAATCAATAGAGGGAGAGATAATGTGTATATTATAGAGTATCTGACATTTTTTGAAAGGTTATTCCATAATTATAGCTTGTTTGGTGCAGTTGTCAGCTTGTTTTAATTTTGAGTGCGTTCTGTAAATGGAGCTTTAGTGCTCAAAAAGCATCTCCCGGAGGTTTTCAGCAGACATCAGGTAAATTGTCATTTGTGAACAAGATATTGTTAGACTCAGCAACTTTCAGGTTCAGGTTGACTGTCATTCAATGCACATTACAAATACAAGCACTGTTGTGCTTTTCTAGTGCACTTCGATGCTTAAACTGTAAACACTTTGAATGAGGGCATATTCTTCATTAATGAAATTTTAATTTGTAATGAAAAAAAAAACCACACAAACTTTTCCCCCAAATACTTTGACGTCTGTATATAATAAGAGTACCTTGCTCGCTGATGATTCGCTCTATACTCCTGTACTTTGAACATGAAAAGAAACAATGGTGGTTGTGTTAATCTGTGCGCTCGCAGCATTATGAGCCATTATGAAGATGTACTCATTCCTTCCTATTTGCCCAAAAAGGGATAGAATGGTAGTTTGGAGAGAACATCCACCTCACAGTAAGAAAGTCCAGGGTTCGATTCCCAGGCTCGGATGTTACTGTGTGGAGTTTGCATGTTCTCCTCATGCTTCTGTGGGTTTTCTCCAGGTACTCCGGTTTCATCCCACAGTCCAAAGACATGCACTTTAGGCTAACTGGCTGTTCCAAATTGCCCCAGGTGTGAGTGTAAATTGTAGTGTGTGTTGGCTATGTAATGTACTGGCGAGCTGTTCAGGGTGCACCCCATCTTTGCTCAGTGTCAGCTGAGATAGTCCTGGGTCCAAGCCCCAGGCTTAGCGATGATGTTGCTGCATGTTGTACCCATGCTTTTGTTGTTTTCCCACCCGGATACTTTGGTTTCCTCCCACAGCCCAAACACATGGAAACACATTGGGCTAATTGGCTGCCCCTGGGTATGAGCGTGAATCTGTGTTGGCCCTGCGATTAAATAAATTGTTCAGGGTGTACCCCACCTTCAAACAGGATTTGCTGAGATAGGCTTCAGCTTCTCTTGCGACCCTAGTAGGATTAAGAGGTTCAGCAAACGAATGAATGAATCAATGAGACTTTTGGGTTTTGCCCCATCGCTGCATTACTTCTCAGAGGTATGATGTTAAGAAAATTAGTCACCACCTTATTCAGTCATTGGAGCGATTCCAGCAGCTTTATGTTATAAATCCCAATTCTGTGTACTGGTACTTGGTTTTAAAGCCATAGTAACTGTTTCATTATAAATCCAGTGTGCTGGACTAAAAAGACACTATAAAATAGCTTTTGGCCAGGTGTCAGATGAAATACTGTAGTATACTATAATGTTATGCACAAGCTTCTCACTACAATGCGTTTATTATTAGCACGTTTAGCATTTTTGTCCTGTGGAGCTTCATTTTGGTTTGTCTTTGTGCTCACTTCTGACATAGACATTCAGCAGTGTTACACATGTATATGTTACTCTATAATCTAATGGGAACCTTTACTGATTCAGTAACACTACAGAGATATTGATATAGGAGTCTGTTACACTCCGTTATTTTCAGCACATTTATTAAAAAAAAATGTCGCCTCAATCAATCAATCTTGTTGTCTGATCACATGATCCTGTGGGAGTAAACAGAGTTTTATGTCCACAGTAATGTGTATGTGATGTTGATGTATTCCCTGTTTCTTGGCTTGTGTTTGAAACAGTTGAGAATGTGTACCTCCATTCTGCCCTGACGCTGTGGTGGTTGTTTGTGTGTTTATTTTTAATTTTTTGCACCTTCATTACAGCTGAACTGTGAATCTTTACAAAATTTCAGTGTTTTACTTGGCTGCTAAAACATCCTGATTTCACTACCTTCAATCTGACCAGTTTTTTTTGTGAAATGTTTAGTTTTAGGATTTTCTTTCTTTTTTTCTTTCTTTTTTTTTTTGACTGATTCAATCTCATCTGTCTACACAAATTTCCAAACCCACAAATAACATGGGATCTGTTAAATGTGATTTAAGGGTCATCTTTATTTTCGTGTTCACATCCTAGTTCTTTGTTTTGCAGTTAAATAAGGAGAGTTTAAGTCCATTCCCTTTTAGATGTTTACCTCTTCTTGCAACATTTTCTATTAAGACACTTTTAAAAGGTTAACCTTTTCTAATTTTGTATATATAAGCACACAAACACACACACACACACACACACACACACACACTATTTTTTAAGTTTCAAGTTTTGCCATGTACAGTATGCTTTTTGTCTAGCCTTATTTCACAGAAATGTGCCATGTTGTAACATACTTTTCATTGTATACCAATGGGAGTTCTGTTTAAGCTCGGTTATTAGTATTGTACAATTTTTCTTATTCTACTTACCTTTTTATGAAATATTTCATCACTAAACTGTTTACACTTATACTGTTATCAGAAAGATAATCATCCTTCCATTAGTAAGAAACTTGTCAAAGAGCATTCTTTTGAGATGATTTCTGAAGATCATAATGTTGAGTGTTTTAGTTTTGTGACGATTTAAACAGTCAGAATGAAAGAAGACGCATTATCATTTATTAATTATGGGAAAACGACTCATAATCTACATCTATTAAGTTTCATTTCTTTTAAGATATTTTACTATGGACAGTTTTGGTAATGTTTTTTGTTCCTTTGATGACACTGCAGGTAAATCTAAAAAAGTTTCCCCAATTAAATATAAAGTTGTGACACTAAATTTGTTTATTTTATAATTTTATCTATATAGCTGCGCAATTATATTTTAGTAGCATTTAACATTATACAAGTACCTTGTATTATAGAGAGATGCAACTTACAGTATATTATACTTTATATGCATGGTATATATTACGGTATATATCATGCATTACTGAAGAGTAAATTGTAATAACTTTGGATAAGGACATCTGCCAAATGCTGGAAATGTTCATGCAAATACAACGATCAGCCATAACATTAACACCACCTGACTAGTCAGTGTTGACAGCCCTATACACCGCAAGCTATAATGTACTGTGTTCAGGCACCTTTCTGTCATAACCAGCATTAACAGTTTCAGCAGTTTGTGCAAGAGTTGCTCTTCTGTGGGATAAGACCAACATAATAGCTTTCACTTTCCTTACACATCGGTGAGCCTAAAGGTCCTCTGACACTTGCACAACTTTGTGTCAAGACTTGCCACGACTCAAGTCTTGGCAAGTCGTGAACTAGTTTTGAACCGTCGTGAACTAGTCCTGATCCCGTCATGACGTCATGCCATGTCATGACGAGAATTTTGAAATGTTCAAAAACCAGGTCACGACAAAATGTTGTGACTGGGTCTTGAACTCTGCTTGAACTAGCCCTGAAATCGTCCTGACGGTCCGGGGGAGTCTTGAACTCGTCCTGAACTCAATGCCTTGACGCAAACACGATTTTCTTTAGGAATGTCCCTTGACGCACACCGTAGCTCCAATCTCCTTTCCAGAAGAGAACAACAGATAGCAGAGAGCGCTGAGAGGAATTGTTCCCTCCAGTCACCTAATAATTCCTGTTGTGATTTTATCCCCGAGCCACAACAGGATCCACTCGAAAGCCAGACACACCTGTG
>JAQNCB010000013.1:13281664-13294166 GCA_030068295.1 Euristhmus nudiceps
CCTCGCCCAGAGTCGGCTGAGATGGGCGCCAGCCTTCCCCGCGACCCTAACTAGGAATAAGTGGTTTGGAAAATGAATGAATGAATGAATGAATGAAGTCAGTATATAACCGGACATTCCTAGATATTAGGGTGTCACACAGGCGTGGTGGTGAGCACGTTTGCCACACAGCCAGAAGCGAGAAGGTTCTAGGTTTGAGTCCTTGGCTTGGTGGGATGGTGTGGGGGGTTGGGGGGGGGTGTTCTTCCTGTGCTTGTACACGTTTTTCCTCCAGGTACTCTGGTTTCCTCTGACAATCCAAAGACATGCACATTAGGCGAATGTAAACGGTTGTGTGTGTATGTGTTGCCCTGCGATGCATTGGCGAGCTGTTCTGGGTGTAACCCACTTTCACCAAGTGTCAGTTAAGATAGACTGTATCCTCTCAGCGACCCTATTAAGGATTAAGCGGTTTGGTGAATGAATGATATTAAATTTTCCTCAAAAGTAGCTGAAGACTTTTTTTTATAATAATAATAATAATAATAATACATTTTATTTAAAAGCCCCTTTCAAAAAATCCAAGGAACTTTATGAGGAACTAGATAGCAAAGGGCGGCACGGTGGTGTAGTTAGCACGTTCGCCTCACAGCAAGAAGGCCGGGGTTCGATTCCCAGCCTGGGTGTTTCTGTATGGAGTTTGCATCCCTCCCTGAGTCTCCCTGCGTTTGTGTGAGTTTCCTCCGGGCACGCCGGTTTCCTCCTGCAGTTCAAAAACATGCACAGTAGGCTAACTGGCTGTTCCAAATCGCCCCTAGGTGTGAATGTGAGTGCGTGAATGCTTGTATGAGTGTTGGCCCTGCGATGGCCTGGTGAGCTGTCCAGGGTGTACCCCGCCCTCGCCCAGAGTTGGCTGAGATGGGCGGCAGCTTCCCTGCGACCCTAATTAGGATTAAGCGGTTCAGAAAATGAATGAATAAATAGCATGGGAAATTAAAACAGTGGAATTTAATTTAAAAGATAACAAGCAGGACTCTGTGTTGCTGTCTGTCTTTGAAAAGTATGTATTATGGAAATCACCGTGATGCTGTAGAACCGCCAAAAACAATCAATTATAAAGCAACTGATGTGGAACCTTCATTAATGCTGTCCCCGTAATGCTGATTTCTCTTGATAAAGTACAAGATTTTGGTGAAAGCTAGTTTCTCTCAGAAGCAGCATAAATATTCAGAAGATATCGGGGGATGAATTGCGCTCTGTCTTTGATGCTATGATGAAGTCCCTATTTATTTACTTCTCATTTTCTACTAAGCTTCCCATCCCAGTCTCTGATGTGTTCGACACATTAGGTCATCCATGGGGTATTTTAAAATCGTTGTCCATCCACCGGTGGCTTTGTTTGATGTGATTGTATTCGCTTACTGAATTGCTGAACATATTAAATAAGGAAACCATTTTGTGTAATGATGACTGGTTTTGTATATTTGGAACTGAAGAGTATAACGTCCCTGCTCTCTAGGTAACATGTTTAAGCGTGAGTACACTTGATTACAAAACCGATAAAATAAAGTTGGATTATTTCCAATAAGCAGTAGATAAATTATAGCACTTGTTGGTCTACCAAAGAGAAAATGGTAATTGTTGAACATTCTTACCCAAGTCTTTTAATGTATGCAACCCCTATGGGTGTTTAAAGTGGTTTAGACAGTGAGAGCTGAGATGGGCTCTTTTAATGACAAAGCTAATGTGATTATGTGAGCAACTGTGAGAAAGGCCCATTGAGAGCTTAGAGGAGGGAAATCTGTTAGCGGAGATGAATGTATAAGCCTAATCCCATCTGAAAAGTAGAGAGAGGACGCTTTAGAGAATTGGGGCATTTTTTTTGTCATGGTATAAGCCTTATCTTAGACATGTCTGTAGCCTACCTTGTGCACAGACCATCTCCTCTTTTAGGTGTCGAACAAAAGCCTTAGCAACAAACTCCATGCTAAGTCCAATCTGTTTGAACTGTTTAGTCAGTGAACACCCAAGCACTGGCACGTCGGGACAGTGGCAAAATTCTAGAACCATCAGATACTCATCAAGAAAACTCCTTCGCGGTGTGCAGCATAATTGCGGCAGTTATTTTTAAGCAAGGGATAAGGGAAATAATTAGCTTTCACCAGATACATTCTGTTTTATGGTTCTTGTCTTTCTGAAACAGTTTGGGATTCTGTATGTGGAAAACATACAAATAAATCAACTGTAGCTTAACAAACCTGCATGTCATTTTCTTTCCCCAAAGGATTTCGATATTGAAAGGCAGGCATATGATTAGTTTTCTGTTGAAACAATAGGAGGAAATGTTTACTGTTGAATGATCAATTGAACTCTAGCACATAGATTATTGTACACGTTTATTCAGATAGTCATTAAAAAGAAAAACTAGATAAAATATCAAAATATAATGTTAACAGTGTTCAGACTATTTATATAAGAAAGAGTTTTGGCTTTTATATTATTATGTACTGTATACTCGGACTCTTGACCATCATACCCCTAAATCTATCTCCCCAAAATTGTTGCAAATAACAATGAAAGCTCACATCTGTATAGAATGTCCGTTATTACCCGTAACAGACACCTAGAGACCCTTTCACGACTTTCATCGAGATAGTGCCCCTGTGTTCAAATCAAGGCCCATGACTTGCTTTGCTAAGGTTGAAATGAAGTGCACAAAGCATGCAACACCTACGGGAAGAACTGAATGCTGACTGTGCTTCAAACCGCCTTGCATCAATGCCCGATTTCTCTAATGTTCTTCTGGCTGAATGGACAAATCCCCACAGCCATGCTCCACAATCCAGCACAATGCCTTCCTAGGAGAGTGAATGGTGTTATAGCAGGAAATTATAGGAAACCAGCCTTGGAATGGGATGCTGAATGCATATATATATATATATATGGATGGGATGGTCAGGTGTCTACAACCCTGCGGCCATATAGTATTTTGTTATCCTGAATGTAAAAAAATAAACCTTGTGCCAACTTACAATTTTTCAGTTCTTTCTATAAAATAGTATGATGGTTAATATTTGGAGCGGAGAGAACTTTTACTACACCTTTTTTTCGTGAGAGTAAATGAACGCCAAATACATTGACTTGTGTCAACCATACAAATATCATTTTCTGAACCGCGTCTTCCGAATTAGGGTCGCGGGGAGGCTGGCGGCCATCTCAGCCAACTCTGAGCGAGAGCAGGGTACACCCTGGACGGCTCGCCAGGCCATTGCAGGACAAACACTCACACAGCTATTCACACAGCTATTCACACCTAATGGAGAGTTGGAACAGCCAATTAGCCTACTGTGCATGTTTTTGGACTGTGGGAGGAAACCGGAGTACCCGGAAGGAACCCACGCAAGCATGGGGAGAACATGCAAACTCCACACAGAAACGCCCAGGCTGGGAATCGAGCACAGGCCTTTCTGCTGTGAGGCGGACGTGCTAACCACTATGCCATCGTGCCGCGCCACATATGTGTATGTGAACTCAGTGTAGTTTAATAAGGTTCAACGGAGACCTGTATATGATTTTCTGTAAAGCTAACATTTTTTGTTTACTATAATATAACTTTTTAAATCTATTTACAGCTACTTTTATTTGGGATCCCAATTAAAAGTGGTCTCCTTTTTTCCCCCCATAGCTGTACCTAATTATTTATATTTTTGTTGTTTACTACAAATGGCTGGTGTGGTTGTTACATGTGCCATATATGCATAAAATTGATTTTTTTTTCAGGTTGTCTGCACACACCTTCTGTTTGAAACTGATGTCTCAGACAAGCAGCTATTACATGGCGTCTCGCAGGCAGTGAGAGTATACTACAACTACACAGGCAGTGCTGTTTGTCTTAATATATCTGAGACTGCTACCGCAAGTCTAGGAATTATGGGTTGGTTTTATCAGGTACAAGTGTGTCTGAGTATATAGTGTCTGTATATAATAAATTAGAATTTTATTGATTTATTGATGCAAACACATTAAATTGGATTTTTTTTCAGTCTTGCACGGAGATGGTGATGCCCACGTGTACAGATGGTGTTCAAGACATGTTTGAGCCTATGGCATGGAACTTCCAAGCTTTCTCTGATGAGTGCTATGCTGTGTTTGGGGTACGACCACGAGAGGACTGGGCTGATACTGTATTTGGTGGGAAGAACATTAGCTCCCACAGCAACATTATTTTCAGGTAAGTTTTAATTTCTGTGGTCAGGTACTTTCACCGCTGGTCTTTTTTTTTTTTTTTTTTTTTTTTTTTCTAAACTACCCATGATGACCCCTTATTTCAACTTATCCGTTATCCTTGTGCACATTTTAGTTAATGTCTAGAATGCAAAATATATAATGTATATTAAATAATATCAAAAATATATTGTATCAATGAGCAGTAATGTTGATATGAGTCATTCATGTGTATTTTTCTGTGTCAGTAATGGAGGCCTTGACCCTTGGATGAGTAGCGGGGTAACTAAGAGTCTCTCTGACTCTCTCATTGCCATTGTGATCCCTGATGGAGCTCATCACCTTGACCTACGCTTTAACAACAATTATGACCCACAGTCAGTTCTCCTTGCCCGGGAATTGGAAGTGAAATACTTCAAGCAGTGGATCAAACAGAATACATTTATACAAAACCAATCAGGATGGGACACAGAGGCTGATTACATCATGGACTAACTGAACCTTTCCTTAAGGATATTAAAAGGTTGTGCTGTCTACCAAAAACATTTTTTTAACTAAAAATTGGGCATTTTTTGCCCAATTGCGAAAATAAATTGTAACCTATCTTAATGGTGTGTATGAGTCGAAGTCTGAGATCAAACGGAATTGTTGTTTTAACAGAAGGTTTAATAATATCTATTGTACTCATTTTCTTCATGTTTAAATTTTAGTTTTTTAAACTATCCTCATGTGTAATAATAATAATAATAATAATAAAAAATTTAAAGAAATAAATACAGTGGTACCTCGAGATACGAAAGCCACTCCGGAACGGATTAATTTTGTATCATCATTTTTTCGTATAATAAATCACGTTTTACATGTGAATCGCCTAATTTGTTCCAAGCTCTACAAAAATATCAAATTTACGTTTATAATAAGGGTAAAACCAGAATGAAATAAGAGCCAACTCCATTTGAATCATTCAATATACCTAACCTAACCGTTAATACCTGTAAATGAAGCAGATAATAGAACATAATGGAAAAAAATAATAGGGAAACCTTACCTTTCAAGTAGGGCGATGTCCGAAAGCAAAAGTGGCCGGGAGGGGGAGGAGGGCAAAGAAAATAATAAAAACAGCAGAAAATAAATAGCAGGAAACATTAAACTCAAGCTTCTAATTTCAATCAGATTCTTCTTCTTTTCCACTTTTTGGCGGTTGACAAACTGACTTAAGATGTATTACCGCCGCCACCTGGACTGGAGTGTGGATCTTGACCAATGCATGATGGGAAATTGAGTATGCTTTTGTATGCTGAATAATTTTTCGTAAAATGAAGCAAAAAAAACCTTTGCATATCGTTTCGTGAAAATGAATTTTTCGTGTACTGAAGCTTTTGTAAACATCAGCTTGATGGGGCAGTGGTGGCCCGGTGGTAGGGTGCTGGATTATTGATCCAAAGGTCAGGGGTTCAAGCCCCACTTCTCTATCAACTGGTTGTCACTGTTGTCCCTCCAGTGCGGCTAACTGGGTCATTAAAGGCTGGCCATGTCTCTTACTGTCTGTGATGAGAGGCATGTAAAGGAACCATTGCTGATTTTTTTTTTTTTTTTTTTTTTTCCCAAGAGTAGGCTGCGTAGCCATCAGACTGTTCCTGCTCTGCGATGGCCGAGCGAGCTATACAGGGTGTACTCTACCCTGGCCCAGAGTCGGCTGAGGTAGGCAGTAGCCTCCTCATGACCCTAATTAGGATTAAGTGTCTCAGAAAAAAATTGAATGAATAAACATTAAATTGGTATGGCAAAGTAAGAAGTGGGGAAAACAAATGCCATAAAACAATCCCTAGCAAAGAGCTAAGTCCTAATATAGTGCATGCAATTTGTGGAATGAGAATCAGGTGTACTTTTCATGTGACGAGTCATGTGTCCAAAGGTTTGTGATCTGGAATGGTGCAGTAGTTACTGGTAAATGTAATTAGAGCCCAGAAGGCAGCAGAAAAGGGCTGGAGTTCTGACACTCACACTTTCAACTCAAACATAGGCAATTTAGGGTTTGTTTTCTAGCTTGGGTTGGTCACAGCCTAGTGCTACCATTGTCGATATATTAGGGTCACGTAGTTGCTAGAACCACATCTTTAAATTCCCGTAGTAATAATTTTGGAATTTGCACAGGTTCATCAACATACTAACCTAAGCAAATAGTATTTGATTGTGTTTCGTTTATCATGGTAAATATAGTGGGCTGCTTTTCTTTTGGGTATGTAAGGTTTTGTTATTATTCATGGAGTTTTGATTTTCCAGCTGAAAGGGTGAAATGTCCTGGAAACAGACTTAATTGAAGACATCTGGTTGACTGCAAGGCAGATGCAGGCTTGATCTATTTCCATTTTCTGTGCATTAAAAGTCAATTTCCCTCTGAAAGAACAGGCCTGAATTCTGTGCTCCTTTTTGGTAATACTACTCTGAATGGTTTAGAGCCTGTTAGGAGTTTTTGTGAACATTTAGTTTATAAAAGTTCTTGGGTTTTCTGTGTTTGGTCAGTTCATGTATCAGTATGACACACTGACTGTCCTTTACCTGTTCATCTTTTATTCAGATTATTTGTAGCTATAAAATATGAAGTCTTCTGTCAGGATTGCATTATGAAGCAACTAACTTGTATAAATCAACAAGGATTTCACTCAACTAACCCATTATTTATAGTGGTTCATGGAATTAAGGGATAAATACTTTTTACTCTTTTCACATTTCTGTCATCAATTTGTGAGAGTAATGATGTGCAATGGCATGGCTGATAAAGAACCTGTCAAATGTAAAATTGATTAGCTGAGATAGCAGCAGCAGCAGCATATTCAGCACATATACTGCCTTCCGTCGGTTTCCGTCTTTTTCTGTCCCATGCTTGCTGAACTGTTGAGGTTTTTAAGTGGGTTATGACACCAGGATGAACACCACATTTATCACTGCTTCTGTTTTCTTGCCTTGTTGTGTAACTTTGAAATTGTGTGCTAAAGTAAGCTAGTAGACATTTTTCTTTTTGAATTGCCTTTTTTCAATTTATTTTTTTTTTCCATTGGGTGAGGTTACATTTTGCTACCAGGCTTCTAATTTTGGGAAGCAGATCCTCTGATCTATTTTGCCGATCAGAATTTCATCATTAGATCAATCCATTCCATTGTCTATTTACAATACAACATACCATATTTTCTCTAGACTATAGAGCGCACCCGATTATAAGCCGCACCCACTAAAATTTAAAAGAAATACCTATTTTGTCACATATAAGCCGCACCAGACTATAAGCCACCGATATCCAGGCTGAGAAATAAGATATTTACCTAAGCAAAACAGTGAGTTTGGTTCAGCTTTATCATGCTGCATATTTAAAAACACACTCGCGGAAGCAAAAAGGTCCATTCCAAACGCATCCACAATCTATTCACAAATGGTTGCATAACCTGTGCTGCGCTGCCTCCCAGTCTGAGTGAAAGAGTGTTCGCCATAGATTCGTTGATGATAAATTCTGTCGCGGCTGCTTTATTCCCATTTACGACCACATAAGAGATAGTTGTAGTTTGAATTGTGCCTCATAAGCATGCCTGTTCGCTGGTGCCATCTTCGGAGGTCCGTAGCCAAACAAATGTTGCTTTGTAGCACACCGGCAGTACAGTAAACCTATCTACTGGGGGCGTGGTGGAATACACATGCATACTGTACGCTGCTTTACGTGATGTTCTCTAATTGGTTTGACGCTGCCAGGGTACATAGCGTGACTCTCGCTGCCTGTCTCGTTTTTGCACTTCCTGCTAGAGTGCCCCCTGAGGACTGAAGTAAAATTCATAGAAAATCCGCATCTCTGTATAAGCCGCATGGTTCAAAGCGTGGGAAAAAAGTAGCAGCTTATAGTCTGGAAATACGGTAATTCATGACCATTGAAATACTTTTAAATTATTTGATTACATTCAGTGTACATTTTAATAATACTAATGATGATAATAATAGTAGTAATAATAAGATTTCCTACCAATTTTTCTGCATTACAGCAGAAGATGAGGTCTGTGCAAACCCACGAACCAAGGAGAGAAACTCTTTTCTGTTCTTGAGGTAACAAATAACTTTTGAGCTAACATATAAATCCAATATAACTCAGACATCGAAGATAATTAAATAGTTCATTCACGGACTGAATACACTTTCAGATCAGAAGGGCATTGAGGCGAGACTTTGTAATGCGGTTCAAGGAAGCATCCGACAAAGCACCTGCTAAACCCAGCCTTCCATAGTTGATTTTCTTTTCTTTTTTTTTTTTGCCAGAAGAGCTCTGAGTCTTTCTCTGTGACACTAAAAAAGATTTTCAAGACCCTTTTATTGTCCTTCCCTGGCCTGTGTAGTGACCTGATTTGTCACCCATCAAACACTTGCGAGATCAGCTTGGATGGCGCGTATGATGCCGAGTACCCGCACCACAGAACAGGCCACTGGTCGTGGCATTGCAACAGGAGTGGAGAAACACCTCACAGGACAACTTATGGAGCCTTGTCAGATCCGTGCGCATACAAATTAGGACCTGCATCCTCTCAAATGGAGGTCATATTCCATACTGAACTTCGTTTTTGGGATTGGCATTTTGTTGTAGTTTTGGAAAGAAGGGGTTCAGTTTTGTTTAAATATTTAATTGATCATTTCGAGACAAAATATTAAGACATTTAAAAATATAAATTGGAACATTGAAGTTTGGACAGAAATGTACTTAGTACTAGTGGCAGTTTGTTGCCATTGATATCCTTTAAAACTCATTCACAGTTCGAATAAAGTGATTTTTTTTTTCATTAAATGATGAAGGCCACATTGAGTAGTTTACTTTGTATTTTCTGGGATGGCATTTCATTGAATTTCTAGGATTTCACTTCAGTGACCTTAAAGTCAAACCTTGAGTGTGTCTGCCATTTCCAGTGAAGCTTTATCCTCAAAATAATAATTTATTATCATGAGATCAAGCTCACCAATCAGATTGCGCCATTCCCGTGTAGTATATACTAAAGTAAATTATATTGGGAGACAAATAAGATGGGATATCTAATTTCAAAGAGGGCATTTAAATGTCCCAACAGCAACAATAGTATAATATAATATTACAATAGATATAAATACAAAAAATGTGAGTGAATTTAAAGACAGCTGTCCAGCTTTATAGAGATAAGGAGACATAAATAGATACAAGCTACAGTATTGGTATCTTGAAGTGTATCTGTTGATCGTGATGATAATGATAATAATAGGCGGCACAGTGGCGTAGTGGTTAGCTTGTCCGCCTCTAGGAAAGAAGGCCTGGATCCAATTCTGTGGGCCAGGCATTTCTGTGTGGAGTTTGCATGTTCTCCCCGTGTTTGTGTGGGTTTTCTCCGGGTACTCTGGTTTCCATCCACAGTCTAAAAACATGCACAGTAAGCTAATTGTCTGTTCCAAATCACCTCCAAGTGTGAGTGTGGATGGTTGTGTGAGTGTTTGCCCTGCGATGGCCCGGCGAGCTGTACAGGGTGTACTCCACCCTCGTTCAGTTGTTGATACAGTGAATGATACAGTTGTTGCAAGACAAAAAACCTTTGTATGATAATCCTGTCATACTTGGTTGACCTACAAGCGTATGTGCAATATTTACATTATATGTGCATGCATGTACCCAACGTAATGCTGTCATAAAAATATGGTTGGGTTAATGGAGGGCACTAAGGCTAGTGTAAGAAAACCATACAATTCTGAGAGCATCTTCGAAATGTGTATGTCTGTCAGAACAGCTGTAGGACATCATAGGGCATCACACAACATAAATTATTATTGTAATGACTTAAATGAAACTGATGTAGTACAAACAAAAGTATATATATATATATATATATGTTGCAGATTTTTTTTAACTTGTTTAAAACTGCATGCTGATCATCTGCAATGGCATGTTCAATGGCACAACACATTCATTTTGCCTGATGCCCAAAACTGTCAAGGACGTGTTGTACTGTGCGACAGAACATTAAGTCGCTCTGAATATGGAGAGCGTTTGATAAATGAAATAAATTTAAATGTATATCTTCATTTATGTAGTAATACACTACATGGAACATACAATAATTTGTGGTGTTTTTTATATACATTTCTTAAAAAAATATATTAATAATATTTTAGTTGGACCTTTTACTAATCCAATGATCACGGAGAGTCAAGATCAGAGAGATGAAGGACAATTATAGGAGAAAACTAGAGTGGAAACTCCAGCAGAACAACATGAGAGAGGTTTGGAGTGGTATGAAGACCATCACTGGTTTCAGGCCATCCATCAGCAGAGGAGCTGAGGGTGGTGAGGACAGGGCCAACGAGTTGAATATGTTCTTTAACCGGTTTGACACTGCGGCTACTGCACAACACCCCTATAACTCGTCAGGAGTCAAGCCTGTACCCCCCTGCCTGCCACTCTCTCTCCCTCCCTCTCCTCACTGCACCTCTGCCTTCTGTGGTAGACCTGACACCCCACCCCTACCCGCCAACTTCACTTACAATCAAGATGAGAAGGAATTGAAAAGGCTCCACTCAGACAAGGCATCAGGACTGGATGGGATGAGCCCCTGTGTTCTTAAAGCCTGTGACCCCAGCTCTGTGGAGTGGATCTGCAGTGGAATCCTTCGTCACATGGTTTGAGAAGAATCATCTACAACTTAATGCGACAAAGACCAAGGAACTGATTGTAGATTTTAGGAGATCCAAAACCCCAACAACCCCTGTTTCCATCCAGGGTGTCAATGTGGAAATAGTGGAGAATGAATTACAAATACCTTGGAGTTCATATTGACAAGAAACTGGACTGGTTTAAGAACACTGCCGCACTTTACAAGAAGAAAGGCCAGAGCAGTCTCTATTTTTTGAGGCAGATAAGGTTGTTTAACATCTGCCGAACACTGCTCAGGATGTTCTGTGAGTCTATTGTGGCCAACGCTGTCCTCTATGCTGTTGCATGCTAGAGCAGCAGGCTGAGGGGCGCAGAAGCAAGGCTGGTAATGTTACTCTCTGGTACGGTCCTATGTTACGGTCATGTCGGAGAGGCGAACGTGGTCCAAAATAAAGACAATATTGAACAATACCTCCCAGACTAGACTTTCTCAGCAATAGACCTCAGAACATCAGGATAGGAGAACGCATCTCCTCCACTCTCATTCTGAAGACCGGAACACTACAGGGGTGTGTTCTTAGCCCCATCCTCTTCTCTCTCTTCACACACGACGGTTTCCCCTCTCACACCAGCAACACTATCATCAAATTTTCGGATGACACCACCGTCATAGGTTTGATAACAAATGATAACGAGTCAGCCTACAGGAAGGAAGTCCGGCATCTGCGGTGCAACGACAACAACCTAGAACTAAACACATCCAAAACCAAGGAGATGATACTGGACTTTAGATCTAAACAAACTGAACACTCTGCCCTCTACATCACTGGAGAGGAGATAGAGAGGGTGGAGTGCTTCAAGTTTCTTGGAGTCCACATCCCTGCTGACTTCACCTGGACCACAAACATCTCCCACCAGGTGAGGAAAGCACAACAAAGGATGTCCTTCCTCAGAAAGATTCGACAAGTCCATCTACCCTAACCCCTACTGATAATTTTTACTGCTCCGCCATCGAGAGCCTCCTGACCTACTGCTGTACAGTGTGGTTCAGTAGCTGTACTGCAGAGGACAGGAAGACCTTGCGCCGGGTGGTGAGGACGGCAGAGCAGGTAATTGGAACTTCCTCCACCCCCTTTACACTGACAGATTTCAGAGGAGAGCCAGTGCAATCATCAGAGACCCCACTCACCCTGGACACCCCATTTTCTCCTCTCTCCCGTCCGGAAAAATGCCTGTATCTGTATCTGTATCTAGGGTGAATTCACTCGTGAGCGAGGAACCCCTTCCTGGACTTCTTTCAACGGACTTTGTCCTTTGCGATGGTTGTCCATGTTGTCCCTATGTTTTGAGTGAGGTCCGGAAAAATGTACATCCGGAAAAATGTACAGGATGCTAAAAACAAAAACTAAGAGACTCAAGAACAGCTTTTACCCCCAAGCTGTTAAACATGTAACTGCACCACCACCATCACACACTGCTAAATAGCCATCGTTCGGACCACCTTCCTGGACAGCACAATAACACAAAGTGCAATACTCGTGTTTAGTGTTTCACGTGCAATACTCATGATCAGAGCAGGTCTCGAACATCATAACGTTTTATCTCCGTGCACCTTATAATTAAACCTCTACCTTTTACCCGGTGTATAGCATGCACCTT
>JAQNCB010000013.1:13359177-13371727 GCA_030068295.1 Euristhmus nudiceps
TATGTTCTATTCTGAATAAAATATTGAAATTTGGCACTTCCACATCATTGCATTCAGTTTTTATTCACAATTTGTATCGTGTCCCAACTTCTTTGGAATCCGGTTTGTATACGGAGATAAAGGGTTAGCTGAGTTTCCTACTTTAGTATGGTATTCACCCTCAATACGTGAACTGCCTCTCTCTCTCTCTCTCTGCAATACCACACCTTGTCATATTGCATTTTTGTAAATTATTAATGGTTTGTATAACTGCGATGTGATAGTGGTGGTGTTAAGAGGTGGATTAAGTCCGATAAAGACCCAGATACCAACTGCACAGCCCGTCACTGGGTAGCACACATATGTACATGTTTCAAAAGTACCGTAAGCAGTAACTCTCAGAAGTTGGTATACCGCTTGACAACCTGCTCTCAACATCGGGAACAAACATCAAATTGTGTATTAGACTTGTAGAAACAGTAGTCCCTCAAATTCTTTTAGCGAGCCAAGCTAGGTGTTTTGAGTAGCATTTGTGCATCAAGATAGCCAGAACATTGTCTTTCAATGACTTCATTCCGTCTTAAAGTATACACACTACTAAAAACACCTCATTTGGTTTAGCACTTCATTGCTGTAAGCTTGCTAAAGCATTTCAAGGGTCTCTGCTGCCAATTGCAAATGCTTGCATAGTACACACCTTGTGAATGTGACAGTGTCATAGAAATGAATGTGCTAGTGCATGAGCCAGTGTCATAAGAGTACATATAACACAAGTCCCGATATTGACAGTCTGGTGTTGCATTGAACAGCAACTCATCAGACTTACTGCCGACTCCAGCTACGTGCCAGGATCCATTCATTCATTTGTTTGCTAAACCGCTTTATCCTACTAGGGTCACAGTGGGGCTATCCAGCCAGCTCCAGGTAAAGGCAGGGTAAAGTCTGTACAGCTTGCCAGTCCACTGCAGTTCCAACACACACACACACACACACACACACACACACACACACACAATTCAAACTAACAATTGGGGGAAATTTGGAAAAGACTAATGTGCATGTTTCTGGACTGTGGGAGGAAACCAGAATCCTTGAAGGAATCCCACAGGAGCATGGTATCAACACACAATCTCCACACTGTAACGCCTTTGCAAAACCCGGGAATCGAACCCTGGACTTTGCCATAATGCTGCCCAACCAGGATCCATTTTTTTTCACAATAAGAGCAGCCATGAAAGTGTTTACAAACACCTTGCATTTCATACTTTTTGTGTTAATAGATATTAATATCAGGGATCAAATCAGTGAGTAAGGTGAACTTAAAAATCCGAACTACAGGTCTGCTAACTCCGTAATTATAAACAGATGTTGATTTCAAAAAGATTTTCTGCATTGATTGATACTGTTGTTTCTGCATTATGTTCATTTCGCAGACAAATGTATCTAAACCATTCAAATGATATCAATGTCATTTTCTTTCTTGGGTTAGCTATTATTAACAGGAACGAAACACTCAATTTGAATTTTATTTCTTTAAAAAGTGTTCACTGTATTATAGATCATTCTGTAAATGAGAATGTAATATAATGCAGCCTTTACTATAGTAATGAGTTACCATGAGCTCGACAATGAACTGATTTGAACTTCCAGATCTGCTGTTGTATTAATTCCGTCTGCCTGGCAGGCTTGCAGTAATTTACTATGACGTATTGAGTTTTGCCGTTAATGTGGTCATTAAATCATGATGCTAGGATTAGGACTGAAGAACCTGGCACCCCTCGATGAGATGTACAGTGCTGCAAAGCAGCTCGAGCACCAGAGCCAAGATGGATGGGCTGCGGTGTGGGCTGGATAAGATGGCCTCCGTTGGGCAGTTTGGGTTAGCCGAGGCCATCAATCAGAGTGGCAGCAGAGATCTAGGCTCAGGTGGTGTAATGATCCGGGTAGCATGTGGTCACCCTTTCTTTGGCCGCTGGGTTCAAGGGTCTGCCCACTTCTCTGGACCCTGTGTTCTGTCGTTCATCACCAGAGTCATCTGCACAGAGGCAGTGGAGTTTGCAGCTTTGTGGTCATTGTCTAAAGATAACTTTGGGTTAAGTCAGACATGATGACCCGAGGAAAGCAATTACTAAGAGTGGATAGGCTGGAACTATTTATTGACCCAAAGTTCAGTGGAAATAGCATAGGTTGCATCAGAGTCCACTGAACACGTGGTACATTCAGTTGAACATACCACAGAAAATGTTAATTTACACCAAATTCTTGGCTCTTTATAAATGGTTGGCCAAGCAAGACTGGTCAAGGAGTTTTCAACTTAATGGCTTGGTGTTCTTACATGCTACACATTGAATGGAAATATCAGGTGCCTTGTGTGAACTTTGAGTCAGTTTATGTTATGAACATAATAATTTATTACAGATTTTATACATATTCTAACTATAACTTGTCTGTTAGAAAAATGACCATTACATTTAAAGTAATTAAATTTTATTTGGTGCGGCATGGTGGCGCACTGGTTAGCATGTCCACCTCACAGCAAGGAAGTCCTTGGTTCGATTCCTGGGCTCGGGTGTTTCTGTGGAGTTTGTATGTTTTCCCTGTGCTCAGGTGGGCTTCCTCTACAATCCAAAAATATGCAAAGTAGGCTAATTGGCTTTTCCAAATCGTCCATAGGTATGAATGTGAAGAGTTGTTTAAGTGTGTGTGTTGTCCAACAATGGCCTGTTGAGCTGTCCAGGGTGTACCCTGCCCTCGCTCAGAGTTGGCTGAGAAGGTCGCCAGCCATCCCATGACCCTAATTATTTTTAAGTTCTGAAGAAAATAAATGAATACTGTATATTTTGTGATATTTTAGTTTCACTGTATATTATCTGAAACAGATTTTGATATAAATTGGCATGGAGGACACAGACGATCTGCATCGCATTAAGAAGTATAATGCAAATCTCAATTCATCCTTACTATATTTTCCCTTTTAGTATTTGGGGAAGCATCCTCACTGGTATAACTTGTAAAACTCACTCACTCACTGCATATGAATATGTGGATTTATTTTCTCTGTACTAGCCGGATATGAGCTATTCTGATTGGCTAGTGTATTACTAGGCTATCACCACATGGACTGTTTCTGCAGTCACTACACAAAAGCTCTGACACAGACCAAGCTTATTTCTTATGGTAGCTGACTGTCTCTTACATTAATTCTTGGCTTACTCCATAAAAGAGGCAAACATATTATAGAATGAAAATATTGGATGGTGCGCAGCACAGTGATATAGTGGTTTTCATGTCTGCCTCAAAACAAGAAGGATTAGGGTTTGAGTCCTGGGCTTTGTAAGCATGTCTTTTAACTATGGGAGGAAACCTGAGTCCGAGATGAAACCTAGCCTAGCATTGGGAGCACATGCAAACTCCGCACAGAAACGCCACGAGCCCAGGAATTGCACCGGCGTGCTTCTTGCTGTAACGTGAACGTGCCAACCACTGCACCACCATGCTGCCATTTTAAAGAAAAAGAAATCGACTTAAAGAAATAGACATTTATTTATTTCTTTATTTATTTATTGTCTTTGTTTGTTTGTTTGATTTCTCTAAACACATCTTTATCAGGCTGCTTCAGGCAACTGACCGCCATTCCATAGCGTTGCCTGATGCCAGTGACTCAGGGAGGGGTCATTGCTTTCAGTGTGTGGCAAGCGAAACCGTGGCGAAACTTCATTCTGAGCTTCGGTCACATGGGACTTTACTGGCAACAGACTGAGTGCTAGGCTAACCTGCTCTTCAGTTAATAACTGAGGGTAAGAGCATAATGTATGTTTTTTAATTTTCAAGAATTTAAATAAAGTAATAAAGGTAGTTCATTACTCAAAATCCAGTGAGTGCCGATAAAATAAAATCATTATTTCACTCACCCTCATGACTGGTATGACTGATAGCCAGCTACGTGATTCTCACCTCACCTGCGATATCAGTTAATATCAGATTTAAGTTTGTGGAGTAATTGTGAAATATCCTTTGGAACAAGAACAAATTTACAAATCCACAATAATGGCAGAAACAGTGATGGAACTATGGGGAATTATCATGTGGATTGGAATAAAATAAATGCTCATACTATTGTAAAGGTACTGAAACAATGAGTCCATCACCAGTTAATGTTATTGAATGTGGTTTATTACTCGAGGTGCACCTTTGATATACACGCAAGCCATTTTTTCTTGCTTGATTTTATACACATGCGATCATGTGCACAATTTTATATGAAATCCACTACAAGTATTGTATATAAAATATTATGCAATAGCACAGTGCAGGCCCATAATGTAAAAAGTCATTCAGTCTTTATTTGTGTTGTAGGTGGTGCATATTCTCACCTCAATTAAATTGTGAAAAAAAAATCATGGTGGTGCTACTGAGCTCAGGCATGAAAAGCTTATTGAACTGAACTTTATTTAATCATATTCAGTGTCAGCACATCTTCATAGCCCCATGCAAGAAAGCACAGACATAAAAGCTTTACCTGCTACCTATAATGGATATGGTTGCTTCATATTAAAGATTTAAGGCATACAATTACCATACATCAGTGCTTTACAATGCATCTATGTTAGCCTTTTATGTGTAAGAAGATCGGATTCTCTCTATGCTTTGTAATATGGCGATATTAAACTGATTTGTATTACATTTCTGAACGCAATCATAAAGATGTAGAGATAAATACTAAGATGCATAATGACAAATTATATTAACCAATATTTACAGGACTATTTTATGTGATACAAACCCCTTTTATATGGGTGCCTTATCAAGAAGAATAATTCTGTGAATAATTTATAAGTGGAATACTGAGATAGGGAGTCTATTAAGGTGCTGCAAAGATGGGGAGGGGGAATACGGGATGCTTTGAGTCATATTAAAGATATCCTACATGTTTTTGTCTCTAATAATGAAATATCACCTTTCGAACTATGCATAGACTGGTCTTATTGCCATACAATGCATTTGTTTTCATTGTCATCTTCAGCACTGCTCTGTATCTATAATATAAAGAGTGATGCGCTGTAATAAGGATTTGATTTATTGATAATGAAGAAGACATCTTCAATAAGGTGTACTGAAAAGTTGAGCTATTAAATTTAAAGCATTGGTAATGGAGCAGTGGACAGTCAAATCGTACTCATTTAATAATATTGATTTAATAGTTATTTTCTCCTAAATAAAAAGCCGCCCCTTCCATTTGCAAGTTATAGCCAGGTTTGCACCATTTATACAGCGGTTCCCTGGGAAAACAAACAAACAAACAAACAAAAAAATTGGCATTTGAAGCAAAACAATTACCTGATCTGCCCTTTAACTGGAATGCAGTATGTTGTAGATGCTGTTCAAATAGAAATATGCAAAAAAAAAAAAGACTACTAATAGAAAGAGCACTCAGGGAACGTCTGTGTGCATGTGTGTGGGGGGTATTTGAGAGCGAGAGAGAGAGAGAGAGAGAGAGAGAGAGAGAGAGAGAGAGAGAGAGAGAGAGAGAGAGAATCTTGCAAGACAGATCATTTTATCTAATGGGAATATTTAATGGGTCTCTCCATCATTTACTCTTTATATGGCCTTCGTCCTCAGCAGTTTGAGAGACTACTTCTCCTTCCTCATTAAAGGACAGATTTTATGATGCGTCATATTCTTTATGTTCAGCACACAAACATATTATGGCACAGAAAGAGATGTCCTTGGAGATAAGTTAGAATAGAAGCATCACAAATCTATTCACTACAATAAGGCTGGACTGAGGTCTTAGAGTTCGTACATGCTTTTCTATGACAAAGGAAAGTTTCCCCGGAGTGTTCTCTGAATCGATTCCTATTCATGGCAACACAAGAAGGAGAAAAAAATAAAGTGTTACTGAAAATGAAATGTCACAGCCAACAGGGAATGATTCTTTCTTGCTAGGAAAGTGGTTACAGGTGCCGTCCCTTGTCTTCCTATTAACTTTTCAGGTGTTTATGGAGGTCTGACATTTTAAAGGATAATTTGAAATGTACTGTGCAGTCCCAGAAGTAAATGACTAGGCAAAGTAATACTGCTTTGAGCAATAGTCAGTTTAATCAGATTTCAGTTTAAAGGGATTCTGCATTAATTGCCATGCAGTAATCGTCTGATTTATCACTAGCGAGACAGTTTTCTCTCTGAGTGCACAGTGTGATGATGGTTTTGCACAGTTTGATGCTGGAGACCTAAGCAAAAGCCTGTCATTTGCTGTACGCAGGCACTGCAAGCAGAAATATGTAGGCATTCTTACTGTCTCCTAATTATCACATAAGCAGCCCAGGAGCTCTCAAATGCTGTGAATATAACTCCTGACTTAAGTGTAGACGATCGGGGGATTTGGATCAATTCACAAAACTCTCAATTTATTAATTCGTCACCATGATTTTTGCATTGTTTAATTGTTGAAGGATATTACTGAAATATGAAAAGCTAACCAATGAACTAGGGATTTAAAGGAGTTCAGGGTTAATAGACATTTCTTATTTAAGAAAAAAGAGACACAAGACTCCATCCACTGGGCTTTTTAACATTTACCCTTCAAAAGATGTATTCTTTTGATGTTTCAAAGATGTCTATCCAATAGCCAGAATTCATTAATGATGTATTTCTAGCCATCAGAATATCTATTACCATCATCATTATTGAAGTTTATTAAATCAAACTTACTTCAGATAGCCTTAATAAAATGAATAAACCCAATTTTTTTTTTTTTTTTTAATTTAGATTTTTTTGGGCCTGATGTTACCATCATAATTTGTTGAGGTGGCCCTAATTTAGGCATTCAACATCATTTTCCCTCTAATACATTGGATAAGTTCAATACTGTGCCTGTAGCAATGCCATAACATGGATTTCATCAATATCCAGCATAGTGATGTCACTAACCCCATTTGTTTTAAAAATAGCTCGCTAGGTCTTACTAAAGCCATCAAACTCCAACAAAACCAACAAAACCTAGTTAATAACTAAATATTAATGTTAACATTTACAGCATTTGCTCTTATCCAGAGTAACTTACAATTAGCATTTTTTTTATACAACTGAGCACTTGAGGGTTAAGGGCCTTGCTCAGTGGTGACAGAACCGCTGACCTTCGGATCAGTAATCGCTTTATCCACTAAGCCAGTATACAGTACAATATTTAATTATACAAATAATATATTATATAACACATTAGAAATTATATATATATATATATGTTACACATGTTTATACATGTTTGAAATATTAGCAATTAGCATTGAAGTATTTTGAATGATTTTTTTGTATCTTGAGTGGAGCACCATAGGCATGGAACATGATTTGTATGGGTGTCCTGTGAACGTGTCTTTTCTAAACCGCCACAAGAAACACTGCTGCTGTGTCGTTAAGTTCATGCTGATTTTATGTTATAAATCACCGATTTGCATGAGGATATGCAGTATATTATTAATAATGAAACTCAAACCCAAAACTAAGGCTTATACACCACTGATCAATCTAACTCAGGTAGGCAGACAAACCTTTGTCGAGCAAAACAACACGAAATATTAACAGGAACACGGAACATGATCTCTTTAAATACATGATAATATTAACAAGACAGGTGATACAAATGAATGCAGCAAGTGAAAGTGAAGCTATTGAAAGGCAGTGAAAAAAAACAATGTTAACCTCTTTACGATTCAAGATTCAAGAGTTTTATTTGTCACTAGCAAGAATTACATGAAGCAATTACTGGCAGTGAAATGCTTAAATCTAAAGTTCCCAAACAGTACAGAGAAACATACATTATTTTACTTTATATCTTCATATTTTTACTTTATTGGGCTTCCTGTGGGGGTGTGGACACAAAACAGCCGTCTAGGTCATATTCCATGGCTAGGGGCTCCACTACGGAGCACCGCTAATGTCACAATAGATAATCAAGTCAAAGCATTGCAAACAACTGCAATTCATGTAAAAATATATTAGATAAGAGTTTCCTTTGATTTAATACCATTTATCTGTTTACCTATTGTCTCACTACACTTCCCAGCCAACACTCTAAGGTCACATTATTTCAATTGCATATCTCATGTCACAGTGTGTTATGGCTTTTGGCTCGTGTTTTTCCATTCCTTGCTTTTTGCCTTGCCTTATTTAGGTCTTTGTTTTGTATTTGTAGTGTTGCTTGGTTTATCTTTTGTTGTCAGTTTCTGTTTGCTTTTCACTCTGTTTCTCATTTGCTATGTTTGGCTTTCTACACTGGCGTCCGCCCCACCATCCTCATCGTGACACCTTAATCAAGTGTCTGAATAATATGAGACCCATGAACTTCATTTGCCCTCTTGTTATCTTCTGGAAATATTAATTTCCATCTTGGAGCTAATGCAAAAAGAGGGGGAAAAATATATTTTTATACTATGCCACCTTTTATTTTTACTTTTTTTTATTGTGCAGTTTTACAACCGGGGCAGTGGTGGCCTGGTGGTAAGGTACTGGATTACCGATCTCAGGGCTGGGGGTTCAAGCCCCACTGTCAAGGGTTGTCACTGTTGTCCCCCCAGTGCAGCTAACTGGGTTATCAAAGGCCGGCCATGTCTCTCACTGTCTGTGGTGAGAAGCATGTAAAAGAACCATTGCTGACTTTCGTTAAGAGTAGCTGCATAGCCATCAGTGTGTTGCTGCCCTGCAATGGCCTGGTGAGCCATCCAGGGTATACTCTGCCTTCACCCAGAGTCGGCTGAGATGGGCTCCAGCCTCCCCGCGACCCTAGTTAGGATTAGGCAGTTCAGGAAATGAATGAATGAGTTGTAGAACCATTTGTTTGTAAGATAAATTCCTTACCTACAAAATACATTACACATTAAAATTAATGTTCATGTTTTATCAGCTAACAATTGAATCAGCAGGAATAATATTTTCACGGCACCTGAGGTGACTGTTACGCACAAAGGCAAATTCCATCACATTTGGTTCTTTTTTTTCATAGAAGCACTAGTACAGGTACCTTCATGAGGAGAATGAAGTCACACTGATTTAAGTGACATTGTGATTGATTAATATAGCTTGACATTATTTCACTGGAATAAAATTTAGTAAACATGCCTGTGTTGTGGCTCCAGAAAGCACAATGGATTGATTTTGTTGCATAGATTTGATTTCTGCAAGAACATCTATAAAATTCTACCGAGAGGCCTAAAGTTTCCACTCTGCTTTCGCCCATATGTACACATTTTTATAGTTCTTCGATTTCATGCAGCCTATTGAACACAGGTCTCTTCTTTTCCTTGTGTAAACACTGGAAAATTATCCATCTGTACCAGTTATTATGGTGGCGTGCAATTTCTGATTAAAAACATAAATTGGATTTCCAGGATAAAAGACTTATGTTGTGCAAGTTTATCGGTTTTCCCCAGATGAAAGAAAAGCTTAATTAGAATTTTCACATAAAAAGGACATTGGTTTTACTTACTACTCTAACCAATTGACCATGAGCAACAACAAAGCGGCATCTTGCATCAACTCCAATAATCTGTTTTGTACAGTCATGCTAATTTTCAGTTATGTGAAAAAGAGCCCTCTCTCTCTCTCTCTCTCTCTCTCTCTTTCTCTCTCTCCCCCCATTTCTCCACATACACACACTGCATTGACATTCTCAGTTGTTCTTTGTGCTTTTCGTTTTCTGTATTTCCATAGTCCACTACTGCAAGAATATTACAGATGCTCACAGTAAGCGCTTCTCACTCTATTTACAAATGTCTTTCTTGAACGGCTACATGCAGATATTGCTTTACTCACTATTCTTATTGAAACAAAGCTAGTTAAGCAGCTATGTTACTTGGTCTTCATCCCTGCAGCAATACATAAGCCTGTATATATTGTTTACAACACCAATAATATCATCATCATCATCAACATCATCATCTTTTTCTTAATCCAGGGTCAGTTTGCGAGGCAGCAGCCTAAGCAGTGAGGTGGAGGAGGTAATAATAATAATAATAATAATAATAATAATAATAATAATTACTTTTTTCCCATCCTAATTAGGGTCATGGAGAGGCTGGAACCCATCTCATCCAACTCTGGGCGAGGGCAAAGTACTCCCTCGACAGCTTGACATGCCATCACAGGTGACATGCCATCACAGATGGCAGTCCAATGGCCTACTCTTCTCGAATGCCAGCAATGGTTCTTTAACATGCCTTTCACCACAGACAGTGAGAGACATGGCCGGCCTTTAGTAACACAGTTAGCTGCACTGGGTGAATAATAATAATAATAATAATAATAATAATAGATTTCATTTCATTTGCCAAATTCCTTAATCCTTTTAGGCTCAAGGATCTCACCCAACTCTGGGAAGAATACACCATGAATAGCTTTCCACTCCATTGCAGTGCCAATACACGCACAACCAATCACACCCAGCCATTGGTATAGTTTGTAACCCAATGGGTACCCATTAGAAACCCTCCCAAGCAAAGACAGAGCATGCAAACTCCACCCAGAGACACCCTCATTCCTACACCACTGTGCCCTTAATAAAAAAAATAAATAAATTAGTTTGTTGATTAATTCATAAATTATATTATAGGAAGTTGGGCAGCATGGTGGCACAGTGGTTGGTATATCCACCTCACAATAAGAAAGCCCGGGTTTGATTCTTGAGTTAGGGGCACTTCTGTGTGGAGTTTGCATGCTCACCTTGTGCTTGTGTGGGTTACCTCCGTGTTCTCAGGTTTCCTCCCGCAATCCAAAGGCATGCACAGTATGCTAATTGGATGTTACAAATAGTCCCTAGGTGTGACTGTGATGTCCTGGAGAGCATTTCGGGCTGTAGCGCACCTTTGTCCAGAATAAGCTGAGATAGGCCTCCCTGCGACCCTAATCAGGATTAAGCGGCTTAGAAAATGAATAAATGAATGAATGAATTATAAGAAGTGTTCTCTGATAGAGGGCAGACCAGTGATTTCAAAGTGACATGTACTATGTAATAAATCTTAATCTTCCCTTCCATTTATTTTCATGAAATGAATCGTTAATCTACTGACCACACTAATGCTCTAGTTGTCATTCAGGGACATTCAAAGAATTTGTCATTAATATTTCTTTCATTTCATGACATTGCTTATACTCATGAATACATAAAAGTACATGAACACCTGACCATCACAGCCACATGTGGCTCTTATCCAAACCGTTGCCACATGATTGGAGACACATAATTTATTATAATGTTGTATCTATTTGATTTTGGTTTGTGGGAATGGGAAAGCATCCCTGTGTACAAAGCATGGTCTGTAAAGATATCGTCTGCCAAGATTAGAGTGGAAGAAACTGAGCAGCCTGTACAGAAGCCTGGCCTTCATCATGATAGTGAATAATGTAAATAAATATTCCAGTGATTAATACTGTACGTTTCACCTGGTAGAAATTATTTCAACCATAACTGATGCAGTGAGTATGGTAGCTTTTCATTCTTTAACCAACCATGTATTCTTTAGTCATGAAAAAAAATCTTACTGTTTCAGAAGGGTAAAATTAGTGGCTTGTAACAAGCAACAACAACAACAACAACAACAACAACAACAACAACAAAAACCCAAGTCTGGAGCTTTCGAGAAATTATTGGAACTGGATGAAGAACTGACCAATGTATTATTAAACATGGAAGGGATAGTGCCGAACCCTCAACTTCCCACAAGAAATGTGGTCGGAAAAACATTCTGAGTGACCACAATCAGAAGTCACTTAAATGCTTAGTGAAATCAAAAAGAAAGAAGAAGAAAAAAAACCCCCCAAACCATTAAGATTTAATGTCACAACTCACAGAAAATAACTCGCAGGATTAAACACAAAAGAAAACCACTTGTTAGTAAAAATAATGCATATAAAAGGTTTCTATTTGCTCAAGTGCATAAAGATCGGACTATGGAAACAGGTCATGTGGTCTAAGTCCAAAGCTACCCTTTTCAAGAAGGGTGGGTGTGTCAGGGTAAGAAGGCAATTGCATGAAACAAAGCACCCATCATCCATAGTAGTCACTATACAATCCTCTGTAGGCTTCAGTTGGTAATGTCTAGGCTCAATAACATTGCAGTATGTGGCAATTAAATGAATTTGGCTAACTGCCTGGATTCATTGACTGACCAGCTTATGCTGTCAATTAATTTTTAATTCCTCAATGGCACAGACATACAATTCAGGCTCAAATTGTGTAAAAATGAAACTGATGATTTGGCTACAACAAATCCTGTCTGTGATGGCACGGTAGCACAGTGGATAACATGTCCACCTCACAACAAGAAGGCCTGGGTTCAATTTCCGGGCTTGGCCGTTTGCATGTTCTCCCTGTGTTTGCGTGGGTTTCCTCTGGGTACTCCAGTTTTCTCGCACAGTCCAAAAACATGCACAGTAGGCTGAGTCTACTACTTTTCTTTCGGCTTCTCCCCTCAGGGGTCACCACAGCAAATCATCTGTTTCCTTCCATCCCTGTCCTCCGCATCCTCTTGTCTCACACCAACTAACTTCATATCCTCTTTCAGTGCATCCATGTACCTTC
>JAQNCB010000013.1:13377174-13390311 GCA_030068295.1 Euristhmus nudiceps
TGCCCTGTGATGGCCTGGCGAGCTGTCCAGGGTGTATTCTGCCCTCGCCCAGAGTCGGCTGAGATGGGCACCAGCCTTCCCTGCGACCCTAACTAGGAATAAGCGGTTTGGATGATGAATGATATATATATATATATATATATATTCTTTATGTATCTCGTAATTTTCATTAATATAGACAGGGATCCCTCACTTATCACAGTTAATGGGGGTGGAGACCCCCCGCGAAGACAGAATTTCCGCGAAGTAGAATCGACCCCCCCTGACTGATGTATATGTACATGTATATACACATACTGCCAGCCTTCCCCGCGACCTTAACTAGGAATAAGAGGTTTGGAAAATGAATGAATGAATATATAAATTACTATTACTGATGTGTTTCATATCCCGAAATCAAACCTATATTAAAAATGCCTGAACAAAAGATCTTATTATATTCACAAGAAGCACAGTAACTCTTACTTTACCTACTTAAATCAAAGCAAAAGTGATTATTTAAAATATCTTATTGTTGACAATATTTATATATTACTCTGTGTAAGAAATTATTAATTTCAGGTCTAGATTCAGCAAAATCATGTGGCACCAAAAGGAAGTCAGTTAAGCACCTGCATATACTGGATAACAAGTGTACCCCATTAATTCCCCCCCAATCTCACTGGCATTAAATTTGAGCTCAAAGTGAGTGATTCAGTGAACCATTTTCACATATGAATTGCCACACCACAGGCTCCTGAACTTCACCCAGTTGGAATCTGTTGAACAAGTGGAGTGGAGTGGTATAAATCTTCCATCAACAAAACAAAATGGTGGAAAGAGTAATGGAAAAACTCTGGATGGAAATAAACATTTTGTGAGATTGCATGAGCTTGTTGAAACCACGCCATGACAAACACACCATAATCAAACCTAAAGGCGATTGAACAATATTTACATACAACTGTGCAACTTTTCTTTTCTTTTTCTTTTCTTTTTTTTGTTTACCCGGGCACTGTGTAGTGTCATGGAATTTATTATGAATAATATTATTTTTCATACATTTTCCATGAATTTTCCACAGTTTGATTAATGCTCAGATAATCCTGTAATCACAAAACAAACTGGCTTAGTCTGAGGATTATGATCATGCAAGCCATTACTCTCTAAAATTAACGAATCTAAAGTACTTTTTAAAGCAGTGTTCTCGTTACTAAAGCTGGTACAAAAGAGAAAATTCTGACGTATACTGCCGACTTGTTAAACAATTAGCAGATAAGGAAACAGGTCTAGTTTTTATTTCCGCCCCCTATGCCATTGTTGATATGCTATGGCAATATTTTTCTAGACATAGAAGTAAGTGTTGATCTGTGATTCGGCATCTTGAATGCTGTCTATTGCTTTTCTCTGATATCCCGATGCCAATCAAATTTACTCCACAGCCATGAGTTCTACTGATAAGCCTGGAACAGCACATAGGCCTATAAGTCATTAGAGTTGTACAAAAAGAATAAAATTATATAAAAGAGACCGAGGATCATGGATCTTATCTGACACACTGTGCCTATAGAGGGTACAAACAACCAAACTGCAAGTCAAGATAAATACTAGTTGCAAGAGGAAATTAAATAAAAGCTCACTATATTACCACCTCAGCAAATTCAACTACTTCATATTACTGGACCCCCTGTTTCTGTGACAGACAGCTCAGCCCGGCTTTCTTAATGACCCATTGAGGGCGGACACCTCATGTGTCTTAGTTCAGCCATGCCACATTCATCATCCGTGCTGTATTCCACAGTAATAAACATGCACAAGTAAAAGAGCTTAGTGCTGACAATAAGCATAAGTCTTTGAAAGTGCATATTAAAGGTGCAGTTTGCAATTTATAAAACCCTCTGCTGCCTGTGGGGCAAATTGCAAGTGCAGTAAAAACATCTCACCATCATTCACCTTGCCTGTCCATCTCATAAAATTAGCTATGATTCTGCTGAAGTTAAAGCAGGGCTATTGAAAAGTGGAACACTTCAAAAGAAGATGACAAAATTAAAAATGTGAGATCTTTTTGTTTACCACAAATTTTATGGTATCTTTAAACCTGGATGATAATTATAAACCTTTCAGCCATGGATGAGGAACAGAATAGGAAATCAATTGGTTTGCTCTGAGCAGAACCAATACTTTAATGTTTCATGTCTTATGTTTCAACCACAAGAAAATGTTTAATTCTGTCCTACAGAGGCTGTGTGTAGAATTAATACAATATAGTGTAGTAGGTTTGGAAAGCTATCCAGCAGCTGAATTGTATTGACTCAAGGTTTTTGGGTTATTACTGTGCTCCAGCATATAGCTGTGAAATAGCCTAGAATTATTTACCAGATGTTGTTCTTACATAAAAAAAAAGTCTGAACGCGACGGTACATATGGTCAGTTGAGTTAACAAATATTCTGTCTGACAATGCATAGATATTAGCCGGCCAAATTCTTGGCTCTAATCTGGGTTAGCTGAGCTGTGTTTCTCTAATTCTACTGAGCATACAGCACAGCAAACAGGCCTAGTTATCTATGCAGTGCATACTTTTATACAGTGAGAACACATCTGTAGAAAGTTTATTCAACTCGTTCTTCCCAAGAATTATAACCTACACTACACAGTACACGTAAAATTGATTTGAATAAAAGTAGGATCTATACGATTTTTGTCTATTTTATCTTTGTTGTATTTGGGTTGGATTGTAAGAGAGTAATAAGATAGTAGGCTAGTCACACACACACACACACACACACACACACACACACACACACACACACACACCAACACACACACAAAAGTTTTAATTAAAGTAAGAGTAAAAATATAATAATAATAATAATAATAATAATAATAATAATAAAGATGATCAAAATATCTGTTCTGAAAAACAGTGAAGAATGATTAAGAGGTGATTAAGATTAAGATTCCTAAGATGTGTTTTTATTTTTCCCATGCACGCTGTATTAGAGGCTCGTACCCAGTGGTTAATAAAGACTTGTAATAAATGTTGGGAGTCGTGGGGTGGGGGGCCCACATTAAGATAAAGACTAAGTATTTCTTCCTTGAACCATTTTGGAGCCCTAGTTTAAAACAAAAGAAAAAAAACCCCAAAACAATACAAATGAAAAAAGTTATGTAAAGAGCAGCAGTTCAGGCGTGTAGTGACTCTCACTCACTCACTCTTTTGTCGAGCTGCTTAATCCTACTAACTAGTGTCATGAGGGGACTGTGCCTATATCAGCCAATACAGGACGAAGTCAGGACACACCCTGAACAGCTCGCCGGACCACTGCAGGGCAACTATACACAGTCATGTACACTCATACATAGTATTTAATATCATCATCATCATCATCTTCCTCCGCTTAATCCAAGGTCGGGTAACGTGGGGCAGCAGCCTAATCATTAAGGTCCAGACGTCCCTCTCTCCAGCCACTTCCTCCATCTGTTCCAGGGGGACACCGGGGCGTTCCCAGACCAGCCGCGAGACATAGTCCCTCCACCGTGATCTAGGTCGACCTTGGGGTCTTTTCCCAGTTAGACATGCTAGAAACACCACAACAGGCAGGCGTTCGGGAGGCATTCTAACCAAATGCCCGAGCTACCTCAACTGGCTCCTCTCAACATGAAGAGGCAGCGGTTCTACTCCGAGCTCCTCCCGGATGGCTGAGCTTCTCACCCTATCTCTAAGGGAGAGCCCCGCCACCCTCCGAAGGAAGCTCATTTCAGCCGCTTGTATCTGCAATCTTGTTCTTTCGGTCACTACCCAAAGCTCGAGACCATAGGTGAGGATCGGAACGTAGGTCGACTGGTAAATTGAGAGCTTTGCCTTGCAGCTCAGCTCCCTCTTTATCACAACGGACCGGTACAAGCTCCGCTTTACAGCAGAGGCTGCAGTGATCCGCCTGTCAATCTCCCACTCTATCCTTTCCTCACTTGTGAACAAGTCCCCGTGATACTTTAACTCCTCCACTTGGGTCAGGACCTCATTCCAGACCTGGAGGGTTCATTCCATCCTTTTCCGGTTGAGAACCATGGCCTCGGACTTGGAGGTGCTGATCCTCATGCCTGCCGCTTCACACGCCACTGCGAATCGCTCCAATAAGAGCTGGAGGTCCCGGATTGATGAAGCCAAAAGGACAACATCATCTGCAAAAAGCAGAGATGATCCTATTGCCACCAAACCAGAACCCCTCAACGCCACGGCTGCACCTAGAAATTCTGTCCATAAAAATTATGAACAGAATCGGTGACAAAGGACAGTCTTGGCGAACTCCAACCCTCACCGAAAATGAATTCGACCTGCTGTTACCAATGCGGACCAAGCTCTGGCTCCGGTGGTACAGAGACCGAATGGCCCGTAGCAACGGGTCTGGTACACCGTACTTACGGAGTACACCCCACAAGATAGCCCGAGGGACATGGTCGAAAGCCTTCTCTAAATCCACAAAACACATGCGGACAGATTGGGCAAACTCCCATGCCCCCTCCAGTGTCCTGTAGAGTGTGTAGAGCTGGCCGAGAGTGCCGCGGCCAGAACGAAAACCACGTTGTTCCTCCTGAATCTGAGGTTCAACCATTAGCCGGATCCTTTTATCAGTTGGTCGGATCCTAGTATTCAATACTAATTAACCTGTATCTACTCTATAAAGTACTTTCTGTGGGGTTTGATTTCCAGTTGTGATTGTTAGATCCTTGAGCAGGACCTGTAACCTTCAGCTCAACTGTGTTTTGCAATAACTGTTGGTCACTTATTTAGTTTAGGTCACTTTATTAGTTTTTCTCAAAGCTTCAGGCAGATGATTGTTATTTCATACTGTTTCAGATATTGTGCTTAACTGTAAACATATTTTCAACAACTGATTTGTAATACTGCTTGTGAATTACTGTAAAATACAGTGTTTTAATACACCAGTCTGAGGGCACTTGTGTGCACTCATTCTCGTTTTATTTTACTCTACAATTTTTGTGATTGGCCACAGGGCTAACTCTGTTCCCTTTCTCCCATCTCGGGATGGGAGTGTGGGTGATTAGAGAGAAAGTTGGAAAAAGAGCTCTGCAAGGCCTACTAGTTTTGAAGGCTTGTGTCTTTCCATCGGGTCTCATTAGGACTGGAGAAATCTCTGGCAGAAAGCGGACAGCCTTCAGCCGTCATGCCTCTCTCCAAGTTAGAGCAGTGATGAGAGGCTTCTGAAGAATTTGCAAAGCTCCAGCAGGGTTGCCAGTACAACAAGTTAGTATCAGGTGAGTGAAATTATTAAAGTGGCTCTTTTTCAATGTGAAGTTCTTCTGACTACAGAATGTGACAAGCTAGTGAAAAGTCTCACAATCCAGTGAAAACTGGTGAATACAGACACAATGATAATAATAAGTAAGTATAACTAATATTTTGACTATTTCACTGTTCTTGTTTTAACATTGCAATAAAAGCTTATTTACTGAATATTTTTAAGGGGAAATTAATTTTGTTGATGACAACTTACAAAAACCTGCATAAAGATTTATAAAGACAGACTTTACACAGAAAAAACCCCAAAATATTAAATGTTTACTTGATTGCTCTTTATGCCACATTCTTCACTATTGGAAAACAACCAAATCCACTTCTCTTTTTCAACATATTGAACTGATTCAGCTGATCAAATTTGAAAAATACCCACACATAAAGGCATAGGTAGAGATGCTTAACTTACATACATTTGAAACTCAGAGAATTTGAGTGAATGTTTGATATTTTGAAATGCAATGTATGCTTATCAAAGAATATTGATATACAGCCAGTATAAGGTACTGCAAATACATTTAATGCAAATCTTTTTTTTTTGCTAACCAGGGCTACATATGGTCTGCGTTAGTCTATCAGAAGCATTTCTTGAAGTAATAATGTGTTAAAAAATTTTGGGCTAGCCTATATGTTAGAAAATGGTACCTGCCTGTAATTCAAGGCATCCAGCCACTTAATGTAATGTAATTACGGTGTGATGATCAGTGCCAACTCCTTCCCTATATAATAGTGTTTTACAGCGAGTTTTCATGTTGAAGTCACTTGCCAGGTACAGAGGGGACTGCAGTAAATCTTTTGGAAAGTAAGCCTGTGTTAAATTTTTCAATTAACCTCACCTGGCAGGCTCACAGGTCACATCATCACCCATGTGACTCTGCCTTGAAGAAGTGCATTGAGCTTCAGTTATCATGACATTTTGACATTTTATAACAAGTCATCCCAGAACCTTATTTCAAAAATAATCAATGTTACTTGACACCGCTGACATATTGAATTCAAATGAACATGAAATGATAAATAAAGTCTCTGGAACAGTTTAAAACCTCCTCTATACATGTTTGTTTGAGTTTATGGAGCTGTATGTAAACAACACTAAATAAATGAGCTAAAGGTTTTTCTGAGAATGAGAAATAAAGATCTGATTCAGATACTTGCATGATCTTTTTTTTTGCCAAATAATGGCCAGAGGTTCTCACTCAGGAGGCTCTGGCCCTGCTTTCTACCCAGCTGACTTACTGATTTTTATATTGATATTCTATATTCATCTCGCAAGGGAAATTATTGCCTCTGCATTTAACCCATCCAAAGTGAACACATATATAATATATTCAATTTATAAATAATATGCATATGGTTTAGTAGACACTGGAGGAATTCAGCCTCCCAAACCAGAAAACTGCATAATTTTTCAGGTTTTTACATTTACACAGGTTTGCCACCTTCGTTAAGATAACTGGGTGCCAGACAGATTTCATGGCGGATGCCATTAAGCAACCTTGCTATATTTTTGCCCAACCAAAACATCAGAAGAAATCCTGTGTCGGCCTGACTCTAATGTCAGAGGGCTCACTATTATCAGCCGATCCATTTATGACCTTTTTTATCATCAGTAAACAGCTTTTGGCTGTTCAATCAAGACAGAAAATTTGGATCAACCAATGGATATTGCCCTTCACAGATTTCTGACCAAAAGCACATATCTAATCATGTGAAGTGGGCATGAGCAACTTGTTGAAGCAGTGCTCCATTTCTGACTTAAGACCCAAATGGAGTTAGTACAGGCTAGTTCACATTCAACACACTGAAGAGGCCTTCATTGTGAGTAAATGTATTTTCTCTTCAGCAACTAACTGGAATATTGGCATAAATAAAATAAAATATAATCAGAGTAAAATAAAAGAGCCACTTTCCCCAGATGACACAACGCTATGATAAACTGAGAGTTTTCTGGTATTGCTACGCTATTCATTGTTAGTTGGTTAAAAAAAAAAAAAAAAGAAAAATATGCAACTTTCTTGTTTGGGAAACTGAAATAGTGATATTTCCTTTAGTGTATGCTAAACCACAATTTGTATGTTTTAATAAATATGTTTTCTTTTCTTTTAAAGCAAAACATGAACATTGAACACATTATTTTCAGAGTTCTTAAAATAAGGTGTTTAAATAAAAAGTTTTCAAAGGTGTCTGTTTTTCGCACTGGGGGAGTGCAGCACAGTGGAAAGGCAAGAGAACACAGAGAGAAATGTGCCAAGCAAATATCAACAAACAGAAAACGAAAATGAAGAGAGAAGTTAACAGCTATGTAGTGATAACAAGATTTAACATGTTTGGAAAGAAACTTAGACTAAGCTGATTATTTGAAAAATTCTTAGTGATAAATATACTTTTCATTATTCATCATTGCATATGTTTTTTTCATAACACTGTATAATCGATTTATAAAATCTGAATACCTGGCTTTATTTTGGTTTATCTTACGCATTTTAATCCATGTTTAATGATTATTTGAATTGCACTGACTGATTAGATACATTTACAAATCTTTAATATGTCTGTAACATTGTTTGGGTACTTTTTGAAAATATTCATTCATCATTTAATTATTTAAGGTTACCAAGGAAACACCAAGATGAATTTCCAGAAATATTTCTCTAATGATGACGGCTTATAAAGTGTGCTAACAGTGTAGTTTTTCTTTCACTTGTTCTTTCTTTCTTTCTTTTTAAAAACATCTGAGAAGTACCATTCAAGTGATGTAATAATGTCATAAAGTAGAGACTGAAATACTTAACTGTACAATAATCTAAAAAAAATTAAGAAAAAAATAAAGGTGAACTGTTTTGATTTGTATGTTAGCAGTTTTAAGCCAAGATATTATTTCTTTAATAACTATATTTATCATTGTTATAAGCCTTAAAAAATTGTCTAATTTTTGTAAAAAAAATAATAATAAAAAAAAAAAAAAATAAACATGAAATAATAAATAAATAAATAAACAAACAAATAAAATAAAATAAAATAGAAAGAAGCGACTACTGCTACTACTACATCAAAACCATCAAGGTTTTTTTTTTTAATTTTATTTTTTTTAATAAAATATAAACTTGTTACATGGCAGTGATGGCACAGTGCTAGGGTGCTGGATTACTGATTCCAAGGTCAGAGGTTCCAGCCCCACTATCAACGGGTTGTCACTGCCGGTGTAGCTAACTGGGTTATCATGTCTCTCACTGCCTACGGTGAGATGCATGTAAAAGAGCCATTGCTGTCTTTTGCAAAGAGTAGGTTGCATAGCCTGGCGATCTGTCCAGGGTGTACTCTACCCTCAGCCAAAGTTGGCTGAGGTGGGTTCCAGTCTCCCCACGACCCTAATTAGGATTTAGCGGTTCAGAAAATGAGTGAACTTGTTACACCAACGTGTTACACCAACTCAGGGTGTAGTTTTATAAACTAATATGAACATAGTCATGGGTCCAGTTAAACTTAGAAAAACAGTGAAGGTTACTAGTTCTATGCTTGCGCCATGATTTAAGTGAGCTAATAAAGAGTATACCGCTTATATCAGTAGGTGGCAATTGACATAAAGACTGATCATTAGTTATAAAATCAAGTTAAAGTAATGTTAAGTGATGGATTTTTAGTGAATCTATGGATAACCATTGTGACTCGAGGTAAAACAATCTGAGGACAATTGATTTTGTCGTTCAGTGAACTTCTGGTTTGTCAGTGCCATAGAACTGTGGTGATGGGTAAGTCTGCCAACTGAGGTTAATTAGAAAACTGAACAAAGCTTCTTTTAGGTGATGTTTCCATTAAATGCTCCTGAACTTGGCTCTTGGTCCTAATAATACTGACATGAGAAACGGCTGTCTAACACATTGAAAAAGAAAGGCTTTTAAATCTGTGGCAGCTTTATGGCTAGTTCCTCCTCCAAAAATGAATGTGAGTTTCTACTTTTTTTTTTATAACCTAATAGTCTGTCATTCAGACAGCAGACTGTTGCGATATTTCTGGTATTAAATAGTTTGGATGAACGAACTGTAATATTTTTATGTGATACATTTGTATATTGACTTTTAAATTGCTGGCCACATTCCATTAGTCTTTTAAATGTAATAAAATCCCACTGTTATATATATCAAAATATGTTTTCACCTTTACATTCTTAAAAAATATTTAAAAGGGGGGGCAGCTCAGTCATTATTGGCTCACAGCTAGAAGGTTCGAGGCTCAATTCTTAATGTTCTCCTTGTGCTTGAGCACCGATTTATTTCAGTCCAAAGACATTCACCTGAAATCAACTAATAACTTTATTGCCGATAAGAATGTTGTATGAAAGGTTCTTTGTGTCTGTGTTAGCCCTGCGCTAGACTGGTGACCTGTTGAGGGTGGACATTACCTCTCACCTGAAGTCAGCTGTGATTGACGCCAGCTTCCCCAGTGACCCTGATGGATAAATGATACAGCTGTTGGATGGATAAATGGGACTTTTCCCTAAATGACCAAGGATGTGTTCCCCATTAGGATACCTCTTAGCACTTTATGAAGACCCTTATGAAGACTAATATTGTAAAGGTATATCTAACAAAACCGATTCATGTTTTATGCTAGTTTTGGGCTGCTGAAAGATAGCTTTTATGAGTGATGTTTTGGTTGACATCAGTGGCTCAAAAATTGATTATTCCTTCTATGCAGTGTCTGTTTGACTGTGTAAAAATTGTGCTGTTAACAATTAAACACTGTAGGAATGTGTCAAAGTATTGCACATTTAGTGAGAAAATTCACAAATAAGAAAATAATAAAGCCTGACTTTCACCAAATGGGTACACAAATAAGACCCCCCATATTTTATTGGAACTCTTAATTTTTAATTCACATCTCCAACTGATAATGCGCCCTAGTGCATAAAATCACTTAGCTGCCAACAGCTGGATATCAGCTAAGAGCTTTGGGTTTTCAGGGGAAGTCTATGGCCCATAGGAGCTAGAAGTGTTGGAAATTGATGCCATGGGAGTCAAAATGTCCTAATAAGTAGGCACTTTGGATTTTGTTTCCAGAGTTCAGAGATGATGAAATAATAATACACATAACACATACAAACATGACAGCTCTACAGATGGTGCCATCTTTGATTTACCACAATTACACATTGAATTGTTGCCATAGTTTTGGACTTATAATAATTCCACATATATTTATTCCTACCCATCTCAACAACAATTACTTGTCAGATGGTGAAATATTGGCAAATGTAATTTACAAGAGAATCACTTATTAAAAAGAATGCGACACATATGCTCATTAATGTAAAATTGTTTTTCACATTACTAGACAACTGCCGCTGTTGAATTATTAGAATCCATATAGCTTAACAGCTTGAGTAATTGTTAAGAAAATGCTTTCAATGTTTTTACTGACCAACTTAAGTGCAATTCATGAATATAAACAAATATGGGAAAGTGACATTTTTACCGTTGTGTTCCATCGCTCTTTTCTCGTTTTAATTACACTTTTATATTTTTGTTAAGATACACGTTGCAATTTCTGCAATTGCCATTTTTGTCCATTCTTGATTGATAAATGTGTTCAACTGCTCAAAGGGCTGTGGTCTATTATCCTCATCATCATGCAGCATACCTTTTAAATACGAAACAGGTCTGGGCTGGCAGCAAGCCAGTCACACACACACACACACACTCTGGGTCTACAAAGCCAAGCAGACAGACTTTTGGACTCTTAGCTGTAGCTCATGCAGAGCAAGACCTGCCATTGTCCAGCATGGACGTCCCAGCAAGAGATGTTGCCTTGGTGGCAACATATGCCACTCTAAAATTCCAATATGTGCCTCCAAGTCATTGGTACTTTCACACACATGAAACTTAGACAAGACAATGACCATTGCAGCTCCTGCATACCACCACACCATGCTGGCTTTTGCTGAAAACATTCTGGATGGTCGTTCGCATTTTTGGCATGGAGATCTTGGTGTCTGTTTTTTCCAAACACAAATTGAAATGTGGACCCTCTGACCACAGTCCACGGTTTCACTGTCTCTCGCTCCATCTGAGATGAGCTTGCGCCCAGACAATGCAGTGGCTTTTTTTTTTTCATAAAATTGATGTATGGCTTTTTCATTATTAAATATAGTTTCAGGTTGCATTTCATGATGTAGCAGAGCACTGTGTTAAGTAGCAATAATTTCTGAAAGTACTTCCAAGCCCATGTGACTATATTTCTCACAGTAGCATGATGGCTTTTCAGGCAGTTCTGCCTGAGGGCTCAAAAGTCAAGGACATTCACCAGTGGTTTTCGTCCCTGCCCTTTATGCACTTAGAAGTAGCTGGATTTTCCTATTATTATATTTTTACAATATCTTTCTACTGAAGATTTTTAAAGACCTACAGTGCATCCTCTGCAGTCGTGCATCGAGAAATATTAATGTTGAACTCTCATGAATCTTGGCACAAACAGATAAGCCATGACTTATCTTTGCAGGGAAAGACTGAGCTTTTGGTGGATGCCTTTTTGTTTTGCCATATCACGATATCCCAGATGATACATGCTACCAATTACTTTATGACTGTTACTCGAATATTCTGTAAACTTTTCAATTTATTTTTACTCTATCCCAACTTTGTGTGTGTTACTTTTACAAAATATATATTTACAAAATCCAATTAAGTTGCTCAGTAAAAAATTTGGAAAATCTTTTCTTTCTACTTGTGTCAGTTAAATAAAGGTTCACATGAATAAGCAAAGCAGGTTTTTAAATATATCTGAACTTTTTCTGGGAATAGGTATTGTAAATGTTTATGGCCTACTTCTATCTGACCATTTAACTCCACATTGAATTCTAATTCTACTGTAAACCAACCAGAAAGTAACAAGGTGACCTTGTTCAATGAAAATCTGCATCCCTTGACTAAGGTATTATGTTCATTTGGAATTAAAACAAGGACTCTTTCATAAACCTTTACAGATGTTTATGAAGTTTTCTGTCTATTGTCAGGAAAACTATGTGCGTGCGTGTGTGTGTGTGTGTGTGTGTGTGTGTGTGTGTGTGTGTGTGTGTGTGTGTGTGTGTGTAAAAACTACATCAGATAAAATGGTAGTGGAATTTTAAAGTCCTAAATCTAGAGGAAAGATTGATGAAATACAAACAGAAGTTTGTCTATTTTAAAATGTCAAAATGTGACATGTTAGGGAATGAATCTAATGCTCAGACACAAAAGTACGCAATGTGCTAGATTGTCTCTTAATTCTGCATGAATGGTACTGGTATGGTAGCAGTGGTGGCCCGGTGGTAGGGTGTTGGATTACTGATCCCAAGCTCGGGGGTTCAAGCCATACTATCAAAGGGTAGGGTTGCACCGCTGTCCCCCCAGTGCAGCTAACTGGGTTATCAAAAGCCGGCCGTGTCTCTCACTGTCTGTGGTGAGAGGGATGTAAAAGAACCATTCCTGACTTTGGTAAAGAGGAGGCTGCATAGCCGTCAGCATGTTTCTGCCCTGCGATGGTCTGGTGAGCTGTCCAGGGTGTACTCTGCCCATGCCCCGAGATGGGTGCCAGCTTCCTAGTTAGGATTAAGCACTTCAGAAAATGAATGAATGGATGAATGAATGAATGGTGGTGGTTTGTTTCTGTAAGAACATTGCTTGAACAAAGTTGTTGTTCTGAGCACTGATTTGTATGCACACTGTTTGCATTATTAAATCACCTAAATGAATGTGTTGTGATAAATGTCCAGCATAGACCTTCATTAAATTCAGGAAAATTTACTTTTATTAATGGAAAATTCCAACAAGATGGGGGGGTTGGTGGTGAGAGAGAGAGAGAGAGA
>JAQNCB010000013.1:13420397-13430483 GCA_030068295.1 Euristhmus nudiceps
TAATTACCTGAGTTTACTTTGATGACTTGCACTGAATTGAATCAGCCGGGGACGCATAGCCCGGACTGTAGCTGCTGGCAGCCAATATGGGTGGGATTTTGACAAGCCTCTTGTTATTAACGATCACGTGACTCCCCCGGTTTTCGCTTTTGAAGTATGTTGTGTGAAAAATGAGTGCTGTCCGAACACCTGGGATTGTAGTTCATTCACCTGTCTCTTTCTCAGCTCGCTTTTCAGCGGGAAGTTGGTATACTATTTTCTATGAACAGTCCGAAAATGCCACTTCACATTTCATTATTTGGTATTGCGATGGTAGACTGGCAGATGAGACAAACACACTCAGAAAATGACATTGTGAAAAAAGTCCTCCTCCCTTCCGTATGAAAGTGATTAGTCTTTGCCTTCTTACTTGGTCCAGCTCCACCACTCATTTTTTATGACCATAAGCTTTCTTTCGTTTAAAAGAAAAAAGTGAGGGCTTAAAACTGGAGGTAATTCGCTGACTTTTGCTGTACTTAGCACCGTTTTTTGCGCATGCACGGTAACTGGCAGCCCTGTATGTCAATTCAGTGACGCGCTAGATAGCGGATAGGCTAGCGTCTATTTTTTTAATGTCATGTGATCGACCAATAGTACCTTTGCTATCAACTGGTAGCTCGCGATCGATGTATTGAGCACCCCTGCTCTATAGAATTTAACTTGCCATTCCTTCTCCGGTATTCTGAAACAACTACCAACCTTTACTTTTAAATATAAATTTGTCTCTTAAAGCCATGGCAAGGTTCCTAGTTTTTCAAGCAGAATGGGCCTTTAAGACCTCTTTGGTTCTTCATGTTGTGAATCACTGGTGTAGGCACTGTAAAATATTTTATGTCATACCTATAAGAATGTCAATTTTTAGTTTTGACAGAGTAGTCAGAAGAATACCAACACTTACACTGAGTTCTACAGTTACACTTAGAGACTCAATAAAAATCAGAAAAGGGAAGCGGACAAGTGGTGGTTACCATCGCCCCCCCGAAGGGTAGCGAGGGTTTTGTAATCGGGTCCGTCTGTCTGTCTGTCTGTCCGAGCGTGTATCTCAAAAAGTTCTGATCCGATCGACTTCAAACTTGTACATGTGATGGGGAGTCACCGTGGCTCGGTCCTCCTCGAAGAACAGATTTCTAGGTCAAAAGTCAAGGTCAAGGTCACGAAATTACTAAAAATCAATATAATCCCCATAACTTCGTCAAAAATGGTTGTGGAGACTTGCGGTTAAGTGCAATTCGTAGCTGAGCGAGTTCTACGTTGAATGGACTACGTCCGTCCTGGAAGTTCATAGTTTTCGAGCAAAGTGACGCCATACAAAATATAATTTTTTGAACTTTCTGTAAAACCTACTGTGACACAGTGTTTAAAAGTTTTTTCAGTTATCCTACTAAAAAAAAAACCTCCCACACAATATTGTGTAAATGCAGAACTGATAAGAGAGCTAAAAGATTATAAACTAAAAGACCACCAGTATTCAGCAGCAAGCTGTCCAGGGTGTACTCTGCCGTCACCCAGAGTCAGGTGAGATGTTCGCCAGGCTCCCTGCAATCCTAATTAAGATTAAGCAGTTCAGAAAATGGACGATTGGGTGAGTATTCAGGAGCTTGTGAAAGGACAATTATACAGACTTTATCAGGCAATTTGTGGGAGGAGCATCAAAGCTTAAGAGTATGTCAACTTCGCAGATAACAAATTTCACTGGTGTTTGTGGGTGGCTATAGATCGTTTTACTATGAAGAGATAGACTGTGTTGGAAATATACAAATAAGTAACACACTGGGATAGAGCTGTAGTTTAATAACATTTTACTCTTCTTTTTAAATTTATCATAATTGTTCTGTTGCTTGGTATTATTGTAGTGTCAATTCCATATTATTAACTTCCTCCAAGATAAGTTGTACGAACTCCTTGAGGAATTACTAAAAAATATGATTATTGGAGAGGGGGAAAACGGGCCCGCAGGCAGAGAGAGAAGAGGAAAGGCAAGATTCTGGGACTGAGAGTAGAGACTTTGAATGTTGGGACTATGACATGAAACACTAGAGAGTTGGTTGACATGATGCAAAGGAGGAAGGAGATCTTCTGTAGACGATGTACTCTGAAGATCAGTGACTGCAAAGTAGTGGTAGGTGAGAGTGTGGTCAGACAGCATAGACTGGTGGTGTGAAGCATGACTCTGGTGGTGAGCAAAATGAAGAGGACAAAGGCAGAACAGAAGACGAAGAGTTGGAAGCTGAAAAAGGAAGTGTTGTGTGTGGTTTTCAGGGAGGGGTTGAGACAGGCCAAGAGCTGCTTCCAGATGACTGGACAACTACAGCTAATGTAATCAGGGAGACAGGTAGGAAAGTGCTTGGTGTGTCTTCTGGAAGGAAAGTAGATAAAGAGACTTGGTGGTGGAATGAGGAAGTGCAGGAGTGTAAACGGACAAAGAGGTCAGCGAAGAAGTGGGACACTGAGAGGACTGAAGAGAGTAAACAGGAGTACAGGGAAATACAGCATAAGATGAAAGTAGAGGTGGTAAAAGCCAAACAAAGGGCATACGATGACTTGTATGCTTGGTTGGACAGCAAGGAAGGAGAAAATGCTTTATACAGGTTGGAGAGACAGAGAGATAGAGATGGGAAGGATGTGCAGCAGGTTAGGGTGATCAAGTACAGAGATGGGAATGTATTGACAGATGCTGGAAGTGTGAAAGGACGATGGAAAGAGTACTTTGAAGAGTTGATGAATGAGGAAAACAAGAGAGAGCGAAGAGTAGAGGAGATGACCATAGACCAGGAGCAGGGCTGTTGTGGTGGGTACACGCTGGTACACACAGTGTACCCACTTATTTTAGTGGCTGAGTTGCGTGTACTGACTTAATTTGGTCTACTTTATAGTTGATCAACGCAAATTTCCATGAATGTGTAAATAAAAAGTGGAGATGGCGTGCTAAATAGTTTCAAAGCCCCTCCCAGACACGGAGATGAAGAGATGAAGCATTAAATGGTTTCAAAGCAGACGGACAGCACATGTTGGATGTCTTGGAGACACATCCAGAGAGGCCAGACTGAGATGGTTTGGACATGTACAGAGGAGGGATAGTGAATATATTGGTAGAAAGATGGAACTGCCAGGCAAGAGACCGAGAGGAACCAAAGAGAAGATACATGGATGCTCTGAGAGAGGATATGAAGTTAGTTGGTGTGAGACAAGAGGATGCGAAGGACAGGAATGGATGGAAACGGGTGATTTCCTGTGGCGTCCCCTGGGGGGAGAAGCCGAAAGAAAAGTAGTACGCAAATATATAAATATCTCGGGATCCAGAGAGACAGGGGATCCTAGGGATGAACCAATTTTGGTTTGAAAAGTTCAGCTGAACCCCAGAAACAACAACAAAGAAACTGGTAGCCATTATTTGAGCACTACATCAATGTGTGCTATAATACTGGCATTGAAGAAAGAAGTCCATATTCTAAGAATGGCATAAAAAGCCAGGCTAAAGTTTGATGAATGATGAATGATGGGGTGGGGTGGTCTCTGGACAGAGAAATAAAAATTAAACTGCCTATAATGATGAATGCTATGCATGGAGTGAAAAGGGTGAGGTTGTTAACCTGAGATACACTATCCCAGCTATGAAGCATGGGGTTGGAAAGGAGGCTGGTGCTCTTGAGAAAACAGATGGCATCATGTGGAAAGAGGATTATTTAGACGTCAGCCAGAAAATTAAAACCTCATCTCAACCAGCTTTTCCGGTAGATAATTGATCCAAAGCATACCGGTACATTAATTAATTCACTCAAATTGGCAAACAACTTTCCAGTCTTAGGAAGGCTGGAGCCTATCTCAGCTGTTTCTAGGCAAAGGCAGGGTATGCATCCTGAACATCTCACCGGTTCATCACAGGGCCAACACCCACGCGCACACACACACACACACACACACACACACACACACACACACACACACACACACACACACTCTTTGGGCAAGATAGATAATGTTTATCAGCTAGATAGCCTAATGTGCAGGTTTTGGGACTGTGAGATAAAACTAAAGTACCTGGTGGAAACCCATGCAAACACATTGAGGATATTCTTTCTCCACATAGAGACTCTCTCACTGAACCCAGGTCTTTCTTACTCTGTGGCAGGCATCTTAACCTTTACACCACTGTGCAATTGCCTGAGCGTACAATACCTTTAAATTTGTAATAATATGGCTTAAAGACAACAGATAGAAACTACTGAATTGGCCATCAAAAATCCCTGATTGAATAAAAAAAAAAAGCATTTCTTAGCAGTAAGATTTCACAGTCCTGACCAGACCAGCTGCATCAAGTCAAGCTAGAAAAATATGGTGAAGTGTTGTGAGAAGCTTGTACAAGGTCACCCCCAGCATTTTATTAATGTTCAAGCACTTACAAGAAAATGCTACCAAATGATTTCAATGAATATATGTACATGTTTGATACAAGAAATAACATATATAAATAACTATATCAGCAACTTATGAAAAATGTACATTTGATTTAACAATAGAAATATATAATATTTTGTATAGTAACATGAAATGTGTGGAATTTTAATTTTGATGGCTTTAGTACAGATGTATGTAAACACTTCTTATATGAGATTTCCAAGAGGTTGCAGAGCTTAAAATGATCAGGTGTGATGACCATATTATCACGCTCAGCTTTTGGACACACATGGATCACATTAAGTAATCTTGTGTCTGTTGTCTGTGACTCGTCGCCCATTTGAATCACTTTTCTTCTATCTGCTACTGTTCCTGAACTGTTCATTGAAAGTCAACCAGACTTGGTCAGTAACAGTAATGTAGCCCGTTGATATGCACCATATAGTTGTTTTTTTATGGAACATTATCTGAAGTATTGTGTCGTCTGTTGTCACACTTACTTATAATCCTCAGCTGCTCCTTAACCAGCCAACTTGGTTCAACCAAAGAATTACAGAATCTTATTTACATCGTTCTATGCACCTCTTGTTTTTTCTTTCGAGCTTTCAAGATTTTTGGTTGCTTCCCATAGCAAAACATTTTTGCTCCTTAAATCAGTTTCCATCATTAATCTTCAGCTTTTACATACAACTGTGGATTGATTTTATGAGACTTTCACAGAATCTTCCAAAAGCAAACCTCCATTTTTTTTCAGAGCTAGTGGAATATGACCGTGCCTGAGGCCAACGGATTTAATTAGCACACTGCACAAGTAAGTTCATTAATAACTGACTCCTTACTGTGGACTCTTGTGACTTTTAAGAATGTCAGACAAACTGGTATAGGTCAAGGGAACAGATGCTGAGTTTAATAACTAGTGCAGTTCCTGAAGTAATTTGTCAATATGTACAATTGGGACATACAATTTTTTTTCCAACATTACACTAAGGGAGTATTTCTTTGTCTTATCAATGTTAGTAGTTTCCATTTCAACTTTAACTCACAAGAGCAAGAAAGGCAAATGGATAGACAGACATGAAGTTACCAAGAACATGACATCATTTCAGGAAATAGCTCAGCTTCAGACATATTTGTAGAAAATCTTTAACATAACTTTTATAAATATGTATGCATGTACATGCTGTATACAGTACAGAAAAATGTATGTTTATGGTTGTGACAGTTCTGCTTTCTAAACAGGATATCTGAATTTGTAGAAATTACTTTCCAAGCCATAATCACAATCTTTCAAAAGAAAGAGTTAGAAAGGCAGAAAATGAATGAAACATTTTGCCTTTTTTACTTCCCACCCAAATACGTCATCACAAAACCGAAGAAAACTACTTTGGTCAGTAACCACACAGCATTGCCATTGAACAACATAATAATATTTATTTTGCCATGCAAGTAACATTTTTTTTAAATCACAGGCAATTTTAAGTGCTCACCCATCAAAGATATACAGAAGATAAAGCCAGCTGCTATGATCCAACTGCCTCCTATAAAAAAGTGTCTGCTTAAATTTTTAATTCGATATGAATTTGTTACATATAACAAACTTGATTTCATACGTCTCACTGAATGTTTCTGCCACAGCACGGAGAAAGTGGGCGTTGGAAATATACTGAGAAATGCCCTAGAAAATATTTTAAATAATAATGAGTATTTATTTACCAAAAACAGTTTACCCAAAATGTTATCATTATTGTTGGTTACTGTTTTAGGTGTAAACACGTTATTTCAATCCATTCACTCTTATATTCCATAAATAAATATATTTTTTAAATATGCTAAAAATAAAAAGGTATTAATTAGTAAGGTCAATAAGTAAGGTTGATGCAAAGTACCAACTTGGTATATATTTTAAAGAAAATATTTTCTTTTCAGAAAATCATTTTGTAACTGAACCATATTTGTCAACTTCAATGGATAATATATTATGAAAAAAAAATTACTTTGTGTAGCAATGCTAAATTAGTTCACCCATGCTGCATTGTTCAAAAATATAGATAGTGAGAATCACTGCAGAGTATTCCGTCATTTTGGAGCAGCTGACTCAAGCTTCCTTCTTCCTAAAGGTCACTGTTACAGAAAGTGGTTCAATAAGCCTGAAATACAGCCATAATGCAAATCAGACCTCCATTCAAAGTTCAAATGTTTCACTTGGTGCTGAATTACCTAAAGGCCTACTTCGCAATAAAATCTTTCTCTCCTCATTTCTATCTCTGACACACACACACACACACACACACACACACACACACACACACACACACACACACACACATTAATAAGCCCCTTCAGCTCATCTTCCAAACTGTTGGTAATTGCCAGCTAAAGGTGTTGTCATGCACTAATACACACTGGCTCAAAGTGGAGAGGAGACTTAGGTAGATCTGTCTAAGCCTGGCACCTGTCACAATGTGTTTCTGTCCTCAGCATCATATCGAGCCTACTTTTTCCATATCTGCTGACAATGTCTTTGCTCTGTTGCTCACTATAATAACATGAACCAAGGCAGCAAGTACTGGCCTCAGTGTGAGCTCAGCTTTTAACCTCTGCAATAAAAGGAGGCATCAGTATTCAAACAGCCAGGTGCCTGGTTTGCACTGAGCTATTGGTTCAATCGTCCATCACTGTCAATGTCTCCTTCGCTGCATCACCACAACTCAGGACAGACTTGTAAATACCATAACAGGGCTGATCCCGTGAGAAGACCCCCCCCCCACACACACACACACACACACTTCCTCTCCCATCCTTTTTCTCTTATCTGTGAGCCAAAGTGAGGAAATTCCCAGTGAAGGGTGAAGAGCCAGATAAGTGATTTTTTTCTCTTTAAAAAGAGGGAAAATGAAAAAAAAAAAAGAAAACACCCAAGTCAAGAAAATAGTGACAAACAGCAACTAGGGGTCAACTCACTATACCGTGACATGCACTAAGGTAGTTATGATGAAACTGCTGTGAATTTTGTTGAACAAATTGTTTTTTGTATTAAGAAAGATGCTGCCATAAACAGATCAGCCTCAAAGTTAACACCACCTGACTGGTCTGAGACGAGGCAACCACATGCACAGCAAGCTACAATACCCTATGTGTTCTGACCTTTCTATCTTGACCAGTTACTTGTACGACAGCAGCGATTCAATCAGCTCAGACCAGAAGTACGAGACTTTACTCCTCATGTGCATCAGTGAGTCTTGGTACCCGTGACACTTGCTGGGTCATAGAAAAATAAAATGGAATATCTTTTTTTAGTGCTTGGTCCCGGAATTATCATCAAATTTATTTCCACAGTTTAGTCAATGAGTCACTGGTACAGGAGGGATTAACTTTCTGGGTTCCAAGCCATAGTTTCTTTCATATGGACCTGACACATTTGTTGCTGATTCGAGTGCAATTTTTTTATATCTGTTTTTTTTATTTATAGAGCAGTGAAGTTTTTCCTATCCATTAATCGTTGTCCTTAGTAGCTGTCATCAGCGTCTCGGGCAGGTTGTAGAGAACAGCAGAAATGCTAAAATGAAATCTTCCCTGCAGTCAGCATTGGCTGTATCACCTTCCCATATCTCTCTTTTGAAATTTGCAGCAGGCTGTTCCTGTCTCGGATGCGTGCATCATAGACAGCAGTCTCTGTCAGTGAAAGAGCTCTGCTGCTGGCCCATGATTCTATCTTCTTAAAGGTCAACATTATGGCGGGTGGATCAGTGAGTCAAAACTACAGCTATGGAGCAACTCCGAGTTCCATTTAAAGCTAGAAAAGTCAGTCATTAGAACAGCCAGTTATTGCCGAACAGAGTTATCGAGGGCATTGAGTGAATCGAGGGTATAGAGGGTATTATTGCCTTTTTGTCCAGGCACCTGGGTACTCCAGAGTTGATATCTGAAATAATGAAATGAAATAGTGAACGAATTGTTTATAGCCTTGTCAATATTCATTTATTATTATAACCGCGTTTGAGAGGATGTCATTTTGTGAATACTGACTTACAGCCAAATGTTCTCTGAGACCCCAGGACATTTACCCAGTGGATTGATTCTTTTTGACATTCACAGCATGTGAATTGCTGTTGTTTCATAACAGCTTGTTGTCGCACCACTATGCATTATAATCAGACTGCTTTTGCTCTCATAACAGCTCTTGGTGAAGGGGAGGAGTATAAGTAGATTTAGTTAGAGTGAGTGGGCTGCAGTAATTGCACTAATTATATGACCGGCAGCAGTGCAGCAAGGCAAAGCAGGGCCTCAACATCTTTTATATCTTGTTCCTTATAGAAGTATGAAAAGAATGATGCCCCCAATAGCATAAAGATTATGATCTAATCTCAGATTTAAAACATGGGTTTTACAGTATTTATCAAGATTGTTGTCAACTTTACACAATACAGCCACCGAATTTCCCCTGGAAAATCCTCTGTGAGGCGGATGAGTGAGCCATGTAGGGAGATATGAGACGGTTGCGTGGTTCAGTTCGACTTCCACCATGTCTATTGCCTTGCTTTTGCTGAAGCCAGTGTTTGCTTTGGGCTCAAAACAGAAAATGTCAGCTCTTCATCTGAAGGTCTCTTACATAAGCACTTCAATACCATAGGAAGTATTACAACGGCCTTTGTTTTATGAAAACTTTCATTTATAAATACGTACACTCAGGGCTGTAGTGGTGGGTACATGCCGGTACATGCCGTGTACCCACTTGTTTTAGTGGCTGAGTTGCGTGTACTCACTTATTTCAGTGCTGTAGTGGTGGGTACACGCCGTGTACCCACTTATTTGAGTGAAGGAGTTGCGTGTACTGACTTAATTTAGTCTACTTTATAGTTGATCAGCGTAAATTTCCATGAATGTGTAAATAAAAAGCGGAGATGACACGCTAAACGGTTTCAAAGCCCCTCATAGACACGGAGAGATGAAGAGAAGAAGCGCTAATGGTTTCAGCCCCCCCCCCGGCTCCGCGCACTAATGGTATATATGTGTGTGTGTGTATATATATATATATATATATATATATATAGATATATATATATATACGAGGGGTAGTCAAATTTCTTTATGGCATTTGTCTGAGAACTTTTTGACTAACCCTTGTATATGTGTGTATGTGTGTATAATTGTGCAAGACTGTAGCAAAATGCTGTTAGACAGTGCTCGATACACTTGCGTGCAGAGCGGAATGTATAGAATGACTAAAATGAAATGCACATGATTCTCTGTAACTCTGTTTCGTGCTTGTGCACTCATCGGACCCTGATCTGATGAGTGTGCAAGCACGAAACTCAGAGTTACAGAGAATCATGTACATTTCATTTTAGTCATTCTATATATAAACATATATGCAGTCATCCCTCGCTATATAAAAAATAATCTCTCGCTATAGACAAAAAGCTCGACCTTAGTCTCGTCTTACCTGAGTAAGCCTCAATCCTTCTGGGAGAACATTTTGTGGGCAGACGAGACTAAGGTAGAGCTTTTTGGAAAAGCACATCATTCTACTGTTTACAGTAATTTTTTTTTTCACATTCATATTTTTTTCACATTCAATATTTTTATTCTATTTTATTCTATTTTATTTTATTATATTATTTTATTCTTTTTATTCTATTTAATTTGATTGCA
>JAQNCB010000013.1:13832504-13846177 GCA_030068295.1 Euristhmus nudiceps
TCTCGCTCTCTCTCTCGCTCCCTCTCTCTCTCTCCCTCTCTCTCTCTCGCTCTCTCTCTCTCCCTCTCTCTCTCTCTCACGCTCTCTCTCGCTCTCTCTCTCTCTCTCTTTCTCTCTCTCTCACTGTTTTCTTGATCTCGTATCTCAGCCTGTGCTGTGCTGTGCTGTGCTATGCTGGGCGTGTGTATGTGTATGTGTATGTGTATGTGTATGCGTATGCGTGTGCAGCTCTTAATGCATGCTGTCGGTTCCTGTCACTGAAGGCATGCACACCTGCTCTAGCTCTTGCTGTCCGTGTCTCATTTTGGAAGCAGCACTGTTCAGATCCTCCCCTTACATGTCCTTGTCTTTTATCTCCCAAGCTCACTATCTGGATAAGGTAGTGAAAGGTATGGCATTCCTACTTTTCTTTCCTCCCTCATTTCTTCTGTCCTTCCCTCCGTCTCATCCCACTATCCCTTATTTCATCCAGCAGATGCTCAGCTCATGGTTCATTTCAGCATTCAGACGAGCCTCCTTCTCACCCTTTTTTTGCTCCCTACTTGCTCTCACTCCTCGCATTTCATTCTTTTGTATGTCCATTTGTTTCGTCTTTCTTTTTGTACACCTTATACATTACATCTCAGTTTGCTCGCGAACCATTAAAAAGGTTTCTGCCAGTATGGCACATGCATTGTAATCTCATCTTTCTTGAAGTCAGTGGTTCACAGCTCATTTTACCACAAAACATTTGCTCTTTATTATTAAGTCATGACTGAAATGATGTGCAACTTTCTGATGCATTTTACAAAATGAGAAGTGCAGGAATAGATTTTGAATTGATAAAAATAACAAAAATTCAGCAAAGTATAAAGGGATTCATTTAGTATTCTAATTCGGAGATCATCATTCATAATAATATTAATAATACAAAAACACAGAATAATAGTTTCATGGTCATCACAATTGCACATGTTGTTTGTTTGTTTCCAGGTCCTTTCCTGCCACCATCCACGTGGTCAGTTGACTACCATAAATTGCCCCTAGATGTGAATGAGTGTGCAAATGTGTGTTCATGGTACAAGTGGACTTTTATCTGTTCAAAAATATATCCACTGATGTGGTGTTCCTGGGATAGGCTGTCGATTTTTTTAACTGGAGATGAACTCAGAGAGCACAAAGCTCCACCAAGGCAACTCATTTCCCTCCATATTTTCATTTCTGCTCAATAGTATTTACACAGTTCTTTTTCAAGAAGCCGTACACATTAGGATCATTAGGTCTAGAATGCTACTTGGATCCTGACCAAACGTTGGTTTGTGATCGAGCCTATGAACATTGTTGTCTGGAACATTGTTGTATGGATATGAAGATGTTGTCTGGATTTTTTGTGGAAGCACTGTAGTCTCTAGAGTTGAGTGCAAAATTGTTAAAATGGCCCCATTCCACAATGAAAAGATAATTTAGAAAAATTCCCAGATTTAGATCATGATCCGGATCACTACCAAATTCTAATAGTGTTATTTGTGCAGTACTTCTCCCCTTTAGACAAAGAAAAAATTAAATAAATAAAAATCCATTCATAACTCTTTGCTAACAAACAAATATACAACGAGACAAACAAATCAATGCCAACAAAAGCATAACCTCCTTGGTGGAAGTACGTAGATCTCCATGCAGCAGTTATGAGGCTCCAAGAAATATTCCATTCAGTAGGTTTTCTAGATATAGTCATATTTTTAAAAACCTGAATGAAAAGTGCAGTATTTGAAAAAATAAGCATCCAATTTTGCAATTTTATGTAAGTGAATCATTTTTTTTATCATGATATCATCAATGTTTTTGTTTTGTCTTCAGGTTTTCTTTATAGTAAGAGGAGAAACGTATGCTGGTGTAAAACATCCCATGATATTGGACTTTGTTCTATGATGAGAGAACATACAAATAAATGGATATATAGAGGGAGAAAAAAAGAAAACACATCGACTGTGTTGATCATTCTAGAGAGATTTCAAATGAGTTGCACCAGACCCATGAAAGACACAGTATAGTACATTTTTGTTTAGGTATACTTGGTTGTGCTACACCTTTTAAATTAGTTTCAGCATTAGAGTGAGAATTGAATTCATGAAAAGAAAAAAACCTCACAAAGGAATGGAAAGCATCGAAAATGGCCGGGGTTCAATACTGCACCTTTTAAGCTTAATTATTCTGAAGTTTGTACACTTATCAGGTCACAATGACCAGCTAACTAATGGAACACTTCGCCATGCTTCCCTCTCTAACATTTACACACTCCTTAGAAATATTTCCAGTTTTGATCTCCTAATAATTTACCTCATGAAGCACATTGTGGGTGGTTTATTTCTGTCTTCAGTGTTGACACTTTGTGTTTCATGTATTTAATGTGTGATAGATGTTTTATTATATTTATGAATGGTTTGTGTTTTTATGAGGCTGTTTTAATGTGGACTGGAGGGATCAGACTTTAATGGGTTCTAACTCACAGAAATTAAAACAGAACTGAATCTTTTTGACAGACAAGAACAACACACTTAAGAGCCACCAGTTGAGACCCACTGATGGAGTAGTGATGCTAATACATCGAGACGCTTATGAAATGAGAAGCACAATTTCACACTGCTTCATTTATTGATTAAAAAACACTGAATACAGAACTTCAGGGTGTATGAATTTTGTCTAAAAGTGTAATAACCTATGAAAGTGTGATGAGGTGAGTTGCTGATGAAGCTCATTTACAGCGTAGCTAATTTAAGAGTGTTTGACATCATGGGTGGCAGGATGAAGGTTGAAATTGATGAAGCTCCATCACAGTGTCACTAATTAAAAAGGGTCCAGAACTTAGAAGGTGAATGAGGTGTAACTTCTTCCCTATATATGCACTCGTTCTTTCTTTTAGTCTTTTTTGCTTCAAATGAAATCTCTCTCTCTCTCTCTCTCTCTCTCTCTCTCTCTGTCTCTCTCCCCTCTCTGATCTTTGTCTTTTATTTCTGTCCTCTGCCATTCTTTCTCTTTTTTCTAGACCACCTGCAGCTCTAGCAGGAGTTAGTCAGGCCATTTTTCAGGCCTGCTCGACTCCAGTGCTGCTTTATTCTGACTCGCTAATACTCCACAGGGGCTTGTCTCTGAAAGGCCTGCCAATTAAACCGAACCGGTGCCAGCAGAGAGCCGATCTTTATTTATTTATCCCTATAATAAGCTTTAGAAAGTGACTAATCTGCCACCTTCTCTGTGCAGTATACGTAGAACAGTTCATCTTCTGGGATGGAAAAACTGGCAGCTCTCTCAAAGATAACTGTCTAAAAGGAGAAGTTCGAACAAAATCTCGTCAAAAAAAATTTTTTTTTCCTTCTTGCCCGAAAATGTTTATCTAGGAGATGTTTTGCTTTTGTGGTTTTGCGCAAAAAGCTAATATTAAATGGAATATTTGAAGTCATCCGTTTTTTTACATGTCCTAACTCACATTTAACAAAAACATTTATAATTTGACAAACTGCCTTGAAATGTGAAGGTTTGGATTTGCCTACAGGTTAACCTACAAGTTTGTGTCACCTAAGGACATCACCTGAAGTGTGCTTTAGGTTTACACATGAGCTAACAAGCAGTCCAGGTCTGTTTGGAAGACCTCAGCAGGAAAAAAAATACTATTCAAAGCTTTTCTTTCCGTCTTAAGCTGAAGGCTAACAATGGTAAAGCAGCTCATAGAATTATGAATATGAAATATGCTATTGTTAGAGGAGACATTGTCTCATGAATCAGACTTGCAGCATTCTCTAGATAGTCTGGTACTTTTTGTCAATAAATGTGGCCATGAACCACCTACTTTCGCAGAAAGAGGACGTTTGACTGACATTAAAAGCCGATAGCCATGCTTCCCTGCAACCGTTTAAAATAAAAACCCTCAAATAACTTATAGGGATGAGATATATCCTGGGGGCAGCCGCAGTCTAATGGTTAGAGAAGCAGCTTTGGGACCGAAAGGTTGCTGGTTCCCGAGCAAAGTGGGGGAAAAAAGGAGGGTGGAGTGAGCTGCACCTTCCCTTCCTCCACCTTCATGGCTGAAGTGCTCTTACCACCAACCGCTCTCCAGGCGCCCTAGTGTGTGTGGCAGCTGACCACTCCGAGTGTGTGTGTGTGTGTGTGTGTGTTTATTTACTGTTTATGTGTGTGTGTGCGCTCTCTTTGGATGGGGTAAATGCAGAGATAATAAGTTTTGTTACAAGATTAATACAGAATAGAAAAATAAAAAATAAATAAATACTGTCAACCTTTGCCCATTTGACAATGATTTTGCACATTCAATTTCCTGTTGTAAAGTACCTCACTCACATAGCTGATAGGACTAGGATATGGAATCTTGTATGCTTCATTTGAAATTTTCCTGCACCGTATATCTAGCAAAAAACATCTGTTTTGTTTTTTTTTTTTTTTTTTTTTTTTTTTTTTTTTTTTTTATCAAATGCGAACAATGGCAATTCATTTGAAAGCAGCTCACCAACTTATCAGTGCTTTTGTTAGTGGAGACAAACTGAAGACGCACCAGAAAAAAAGAATGACGTCCAATAAAAGATGTATTCCAAAGATCAGATGCTGTCAAGGTTTTTAGACATTTATAAAGAAGTACTTTACGTAGACAGCTGGTGAAGTACATTCACATTCAAGTTACGCAACATCCAAAAGTTGAGTAAAATACTAAAAATTGAGCTGATTTCAATGTTAATGTCAACGTTATTTTTATTTATAAAGCAGCTTTCTAACAGCAAAGTTTCACCAAAGTCCTGTACATGAACTTTTCAGTGTTTCTTAAGTTTTGTCACCAGAGCTGTTTAGAGGCAATATATAGCTTAGAGAATATCTAAGACATTGGTGGCACTGACGTCTTCTACATCCAGTCTAAAAGTACATAAGCTGTGTGTTTATGTCCCTGCTGTTTGCGCTTTATGCAGCGAATGACCAAATTATGGTGGCACGGTGGTGTAGTGGTTAGCATGCCCACCTCATAGGAAGAAGGTCCCGGGTTCGATTCTCAGGCGAGGGTATTTCTGTGGTATTTGCATGTTCTTTAGTGGGTTTCCTCCATGAGATTCCGGTTTCCTGCAGAAGACATGCACATTAGGCCAGTTGGCTGTTCCAAATTGCACATTTGTGTGTTTGTTGCCGCCCAATGGTATGGCAAAGGTTCAGAGTTTACCCCGCCTTCACACCGTGCCGGCTGAGATAGGTACCAGCCTCCCACGACCTGAGTAGGATTAAGCGGCTTCGCAAAAGAGTGAGTGATGAGCAGATTAATTATTTAAAAGAAAGACCATGACGAAACTGTACCCATCTGCCAAACAGTTATACAACAAAATCTTAAAATATCTGAGGCATCTTCTGTATAAAAGGGCTTCATATTATGGTTCTTTTAAATGTAAATGTCATTGTTATCTTTAGAAAGGATGGAAAGTGAAGCTTAATTTTTATTTCTTTTTTTAACACGAAAGAATTTATTGATTCAGTCGTGCGCATCATACTGCACATTATAATGCATAATTCAAAAGGCCTTTATACACCTTTATACGCGCCTCCTTATATAACACAAATGCGACTGTACAAAGCTCAGGTGATCGCATTCCATGCTTCTTGACATGCAACCTTTTCCTTTTAAAAAGCACCTAATTTTTCTCCTTATCAGGCAACATCCACGTTCCTCCTGCACTTCTAAACCCACAGTCATGCTCGCTTTTTCTGCTTACTGCCTGTGTTGTGAGGACGTCACACTGGTGATTTTTGACAGCAAAACAGAATAAGATATACAGTATTTATGTAGCAGATGTTTGTTTGAGAGCTGCGTCATATTTCTTTAGAGCATGTCAGGATGCAGCATTTTACAGCATCCGGCATTTCATCCCTCCTGACATCAGAAAGTTAAGGAGATGAGCAGTAGGGAAGTGTGGAAGGAAAGCAACAGGGTAGCGAAAGACTCGTACAGCTTCCAGGCGAATCAGATGCGGATCTTCACAGCACATCTCCAGCCTCATACGCCCACTCAGAATTCCATAGCTCTGTACACTGCAGCCATCCTCACTTATTTCAGTGAAATACAAACAGGATTTCGACACTGATAGAATGTAATATTTTGGTGAGATGATTGTTGTGATTATTAAAGGATTTAGGTGCTGAAGGTTTTCAGAGCGAGAAGCTTCTTACACAGCGTTCATTCTTGTTTGTGGTGAATGGTTTTTTAACAGTTTTAAAGGAGTAATATTATCACAGCCATTCAGACCAAACTGCTAATAGACTGGATGCTTACAGTGCATGAGAAAGTTGCTGATTGTGAGAACAGTCTTATCTGTTAGCTAGGACTGTACATGGTACAAAAATAAAGCGTTAACAACGAGGGGATGCGAGTTACAATTTTGTTGTGGTTGTTGTTGTTGAGGCAGTTTTTGAGCATACCAAAAGCAATATGTAAAAACATTACATTTTAAACAAAAATATTTTTTTTTATTAATTATTTATTTAATCAATAAAAAAATTAGGTAAAAGTATTTAATTTGTTTGCGATTACTCCAGCATACAAAATAATCTATTAATAGTAAAGATCCGTTGCTAAGCAACAGCTACAGGGATCGCTTACTTTTCGCGGTTAATGGGGACCAAGACCGTGCGCGAATGCCGAATTTCCGCTAAGTAGGATCGACCCCCCAAGTGACGTATACGTACATGTGTATGTGTATATAATGTCAATAAACACACATTCAACGTTCTAAATGCTTATAGTAACAATGAAACATTCACAAATAATGCGTAAGATGTAAATAAAATATAAATAATATAAAATACATACGTGTAATTGTACATAGTTATATGATAAATAAAGTGTAAGAAATGTGGTTTTAGAACTTTTAATGTAATTTTACTGAGGCTCTACTCACTTTGCTGCTTGACCTTCGCTTCCTCTTCTTCTTCTGTTACACGAATGCTGTGAAATTCATCTCGACCAATCAGCTTGCGAGACTTCAGAGCCGAGTTAACCTGAGTCCCAAACCCGAGTCGGTAGCGACCTCACGGCATTCACCTTCACTTTTTCCCTATTTTTGCTTAGTTTCCTTATTTTTTTTATTTTTGCGATTAATATTTTTGAAAAATCCGCGATGCACTGAAGCCGCAGAACCTGAATCACGATATAGCGAGGGATGACTGGATATGATAAAAAGAACAACATCTTTATTTTTTTTTTTGCATTGTTTTTTTTTTTTTACTTTAGTGAATCCAGTTACTGCATTAGCAAAAGAAATCCACAACTTCAGACACAGCCAGACAATCCGATTTTAGAACCAAAAGCATTCATTTTTTTACGCATGATGTAGGACGCTTTAAGTAGCTTAACTCACAGCAGGCTTTAACGTAGCAGAATTCATAACAAAACCTTTTAAAATGATGGATTTATGAATTTGAGATCGACTGCTGCCCACCATTTTGCTCTCCATTACCTGTTCTCTAGGCCAGGATCTTTGCTTATCTCTTTTCCCAACAGTAGAGTGCTAGATCCATTCTGCAGCGCTAATGAGAGTATATTGATTTGGAGAAATTCTGCAGTGGGTGTCTGCTTCAAAGGGATATGAGGAGCTTAACAAATGGTGTATCAAAATAATCACCCAAAGTAACAGGCAATTATTTCCAACCCGCTATGCTACCTGTTTCTGTCCAAAGTAGTTTAAACACGAGTATCTTATGTAAATTATTTGTTCTGTTTGCTACATAACTCTACATTTCACTTCTTTTTAATCTCTCTCTCTTTACAATACGTTTGTACATAATGTATGAGTAATGAGCATGTTTTCAGTCTGGATTCTCCACCATTAACACGGTCACTGTGCTTGTGTGTGCACAGAGGGTTGCCCGGGTCTGTGTAACGGCAATGGCAGGTGCACGCTGGGTAATAACGGCTGGTATTGCGTGTGCCAGCTGGGCTGGAGAGGAACAGGCTGTGACACCTCCATGGAGACGTCCTGCAGTGACGCCAAAGACAATGACGGAGGTAAACAAATAGAAAAAAGGCGACAGTCTGGTTTTATCTTTTCGGTTTATGTTAACTTGGTTATCTCTGCGATCTAAATCTTCTAAAATGAAACGATTTTAATCCTGTCATCCTGGTTTTATCTTGGACCTAAACCTGAGCACCTGCACTACCCCTAATCGGGTAATTCTTTAATTAACCACAGATGTGTACAAACCTGCCTCTGGATGTATTCAGTGCAGAAGAGTAAAGCCAGGTCGAGTTCGAATTAGATGCTCAGAGCTCTTTAAGCTGAGACCACGAGCATATAAAACCCCACAGAGTCTGTGTCTTCCAATCCCAGCATGCATTAGCTTCAGGCTAGACTTCCCACAAAGCCCAGAAATAAGCTTCTGTCTGTGCCTCTGACAAAATCCACCAAGAGCTGAGAACACACAGGCTCCAGGGATATATACGCTACCATCGGGGAACACTCCCAGCCATAAACTGCAAACACACTGCCCCAGCACTGACGACTGCACTTTATATAACCGTATGTCTCCTTTAATCTGGTTTTTTCTGTTTTTTAACAAAGCCTCTGCATTCAGACTCAAGGCTGAACATATGTTGTAGGAGGATGATCTGTGCCGGAGTAACACAGAATCCAAACTAATGTGCAAATTACCCTGTCTCTCATTTTCCACATGGTTCAATATAAAGCTAAAGCACTTGGCATGTTAAAGCATTCAGATTTACATAAGTGTCTACTCAGCAGCAGAAACACTCTCACATGTGCGCAATAGGAACTTATGAATTGGTTAGTTGGTGACAACAGAGGCAAGTGTTAAAGAGGCAACAGTGTGATGTCTGCCAGGAGATGTGTTATTTTTGTCTCTCGGTCCATCTGGCCAGAGTGCTTCCTGAGAGCTAAAAACCTAAAAAAAAAAACAGCAAGAGAGCCATGACCCATTTCAGAGCCTTAAAGTGTTCCTCCACTGGTCAGGAGTCTTGAATTATTCGAGCTGAATTACAGGAAGGAGGCACGCAGCCAGAGGAGGTGTATAAAAGATGTGTTAAACCATTAAAGGGAAAAATTAGAAAGGGCAGGAGAAATTGGGCCTATTAAAAAGTGCCTTTAAGTGACTATGTGCCGTTATAGAGTAGAAAACAGATGAATAGTTATTTCTAACAGTAAATGTCCACTTGCAAACCCACAATGCTCTGTGTTGTGCCATCATTAAAGGTCATTTGTATAAATAAGACTAATTGGAATTTTTATCCTGTTGCTAAGGCCAGCTCCCTTATACAAATAAACGTATATTATGAAAGTACATGGAGCATATATTTAACAATGCAGGTATTATCTTATACCTTTTTTTTTATATCTGTTATTGTATTCAAATATACAAATAAGATAATAGATCATTAACTTTAATTATAATAAAAGTAAAATGTGACTACCTTCAACATAATCGGGATTGAGTACGACATTTGACAGACTGAGATATTGATATATTTATAATGAGAATTTAATGTACTTCTAAATGAGGTATAATACATTATTATAGCATGAATATTGACCAAGTTACATCACTTTGTATGTCACTAACCAGGAATTGCTACTTTTGAGAAAATAGCAATTACTATCATAGAGCCAGTTTCTAAATGTCCTCATTTGAACCTCCCTAGCATCCATAATTTAAATTAATTTGGCTCTCGACCAATAAGGGCGACCTTCCTAACACCTTCTTAGCAACAGATGGGTTCTCTATACACTGAGTTATGTCTGTTTTAAGGCTTCTCGTTGGTTTACTGCTGTATGATTTGGAGAATCCTTCTGGGATTCTATAAGTAGGTTGAACATTCTGGTACCATGTGTGGATAGTGGATAATGGGGAAATACCCAGAGAAAATCACATAAACGGTTGGAAAATAGGCAGAATAAATGGATTTTTTTCATTGTTTTACAACTTCTATATGGAACCCTTTCTTAAACAAGCATTTTTAGCAGGGATGGATTGTATTTATTGATATTTGAACTTGGCCCTGTCGATGTATTTTTTGCGATACCGTATTTTTGTCCCGGGAAGCCTATTTCAAATTACTTTGGCTCTTACTCAAAGCACTACCTTGCAACTTAATCCGTATTATGCTGGAGCAGGTCACCAATATCTATAGATCAAAAAATATGTTTTAATGTAACAGGGCTTTATGTTATATCCTGATTTTTTTTTTCAAACACCTCATGGTAAAAGGGTATACGGTATTTATTTCTCTAGTTAGTGAGTTCAGATAGCTTTCCATTCGTAAACTCGAGTTCTCTGAATGTTGAAACATTTTTAAGACTTGGGGAAATGAGTTCCTGGAGGCTACCCAATGAAAGAAGTTGTTTGTAAAGCTGAGATTTAGCTATTGGACAATCCTGTGGAGAAAAATTTCTCCAACATGAGCACTCTAAATGAGCAGAAATTCTGTTTGTTGAACACTTGATGGATTTATCTGGTTCCTTCAGACGGCCTGCTAGACTGCATGGACCCGGACTGTTGTATGCAATCGTCATGCCATGTCACATCCCTGTGTGTGGGCTCTCCGGATCCGTTGGACATCATCCAGGAGACACAGATGTCTTCTAGCCCAAGCAACCTGCACTCCTTCTACCAGCGTGTGCGCTTCTTGGTGGGCCGAGACAGCACGCACATCATTCCTGGACCCAACCCTTTTGAGGCTAGGTAAGTGGAGCCTTTCCAGTGTGCCCTGACGCAGATTTGCTCTTAATAATGATGTTTATTATAATGGATGCTTAAAGTCTGAGCAAAATGAAAGACAGAGGCGATAGGAATGAATAGCGTTCTTTGTTTAATGACAAAAACTTTAAAAAAATTACTCAAGCAGAACAAAATTATTATTAAAATTGCCTTGGTGGTGTGCCGATTCAATCTTAGGGAAATTGTTTCTAGTGACTGTTTCATGTCTTCCTTGGCTTGTTGTATTTCCCCCCTCTGAAGATATTGGCTCATATGCATTATGTGTTATTTTTAGCCTATTTGGCTGAGGAATTGCAGATCAGATCACAGGAGTATACACAGACTGGCATGTTTTCTACAGTTGTAGTGTGTGGAAATGCCTTTGAGTGACAATCCCATAAGCAACTGGGGCACAAGATCCCATGCACCCCAGATTGGAGAGAGAGAGAAAGAGGGTTTAAAAACCCTGTCACTGTGTCCCATGAGGCTTCTCTGAGTCTCACTCTCTTTGTCTGGCTCCCTTTACATTTTTGGATTCTAGTGAGATTCTTTGGCGGTGTTTGCATCTGTCATACTTGCAAATCTCTCAACTCCCTCCCTCTCCTTTGTGCTTTTTCTAAGCTCAATTATGACCAACATAATAGAGAGAAACAAAAGGAAGAATAGAAATGCAGCAACACTAAAGAACTCACAGACCACCCTCTCACTTATCATTCATCAAATAGCAGAAGACACATCAATGCTGGAAATGTGAAGGAAAAAATAAAAGGAAAGCATTAAAAAAAGAGCATCCAGGAAGAAAGCATCTTTGGAAGATGGCTTCAAGGGTCAAGCCTAGCAGGGCACTGATGTTTTGATCCTGGCTTCTAGAGTTTGGTTTGGTATGCCAAAGACGTCTTAGATTCATATTCTTAGGCTTCTGAAGTGCATACGAGATGCTTTGAGTCGCTTTCGTTCATTCAGCCTAAATGCCATAATTTGCCATATAGAGCCCAGCAGCTTTGTAGTGAGTCTTAAAGCCACATTGCTTCAGTGTGTACATCAGCGTCTCCAGTTTGTCTAATCTCCCTCGTTTCTGATCCATTTCTAATGGTGCTTTGATCACTTCAAAGTCAAGGCCACTCGTCTAATTCCACCAATGTGCTCCCACTACGCTTTCCTCAAGCATTTCTCAGCTAAGCCTCCACAAAAGTTTTCCAAGTCATTGCACCATCAGTCCATTAATATCGAGACGTCTTTTGCATTCTAGCTTCCTCAAATTGGAACCGTAACAAAAGATGGCCAGAACGGAGTGTCTGATTGCAGCATTTGTGGACACATCGGTGCTTATTTGTGGACTGCTCTCTGAATACACACTGACATTTATCAGAAGTGGTATTTAGTAAGGATTTTGAAATTACTTTGAGAAAAAATTCCTCCGCCGGATCCAATAAATAAATAATTAAAATCAGGGCAAATAACTAAAGCAGCCATGAAGCACAAGACGCAAGCGTTGTCTTCTTCACCTAAAAATATCGGCAGTTATATATTATTTAGCACTGTTCGTTCTGCTGACAGATCTGAAGACGCTTGGCGTAGGCTCTCAGGCTCAGCTGGGGCACTCCGACACGGGAGGTGCCAGCAGGAAACATTTCCCTGGTCGTCACCTGATCAGCCCCTCTGTATTGATCCTCTTCCCCTTTTTCCATGTCAGAGTCCTCTTTCCTGATACGTCCTGCTACTAAAAAGCTCCTGAGGCGCCGCACGCAAAAGCCACCAAGCTTTTAATGGGACACATAATACACCAGGCTACATCATTTGAGAGCATGTGGCTGAACAGACTGAACAATGCAGCACATTTCTCCTGGGGTTTCAAATATTTTATGTTGTTTCATATGTATGCACACGCAGACAAACATGACATGGGATCTACGGCGATGCTGCATCAACTGAAGCCAGACGTTTTGGCTCCCCGTTAGAGGGACAGATGTATGTGTATGTTTTGATGTTGGAGAGAAGAAAGATAATGAAGCCTCTTCATTTCAGTCTTCCCATTTAGCAGGTTTAGAAAGCTGGTGTATAGTATTGCAAAAGAGATACTCTTATGCATGTTAATGCACTTCTAATGAGGGCTGGTGCATGCTTTATGTGTTCATTTTCCTGTCCTTTAAAAGTAATTGGCTGATGCAATGATGAGGCAGCTTCTTTTGTAAAGATGCTGTACTTGTAGAAAACAGTTTATAGCCACTGTTGCCAATCGGAGGACCACCGAGAAGCCGAGAAAATTATTTCACCGGATTGGACTGTCAAACTATGTGGGAAAATACTGCAGCAGACCCAATAAAATGTATTAAAGCATCGGTGTAAAACTCCAGCCCGCGGGCCAAATTCGGCCCGTTACCTGATTTCCTGTGGCCCGCAAGAGCTTTCTGAGAATATGATTATCGTACATTCTTTGCATCAACCGTTACCATGAAACCTTGTTCTTTATCCTTCCACTAGGTGGCAGCAGCCTATTGCAAGTAAGCAGCCAGACTCAAGAAAAAAATTGCATGCTAGCTTGTCGCTGTTTAGCGCTTTTTGAATTGATATCCGGTGATTATCCGTCCCTCGATCACCTTTAACTTCAGTGATGCGGCCCTCAGTGAAAATAAGTTTGACACCCCTGTATTAAAGCATAGATCAGTGTTTTAGTTTTCTTGTTTTTAAACCAGGAAACATTGTAACTTTTGTAGAAGATGTTCTGAAGTGGTTTTTCCAGTCACATGCTTTGTTGTACAGTACTGTCGTTTACCAAGTATAAGATGTTCAAGCTCCATGTGGGCTTTGGAGTTTTTCCACATTTACTGTAATATTCCCTCCCCACAAAGGCTCCTCATCAAAAGTACAGCATCCTCCACAGATCCAGCTGAAATCCTTCATGTGTTCCGTGGTTCCAGTTTACTCCCCCCCCCCCACACACACACACA
>JAQNCB010000013.1:14036950-14050925 GCA_030068295.1 Euristhmus nudiceps
TATATATACTCATATAGACTCAACAACAGCTTTTACCCACAAGCTGTTAAACATGTAACCCCACCACCACCATTATCACACACACTGACTGAATAACCATCGTTCATACCATCGTTCTGGACAGTACAATAACATTAAGTGCAATAATCCTATTTTATGTTTCATGTCCAATACCAGTATTTAAGGCTCAAGTGCAATTTTTTTTCAGGTACAATACTCATGTTTCAAGTGCAATTTCAAGTGCAATACTGATGACATCATAATATTTTATCTCCAAAAGTCCAAAATCTCTCTAAAGTTCTCACTCCTACCTGGTGAATACCATCCACCTTTTAACATATCACTCATCTTCTGTATATGTGTATATAGATGAATATATGTACAAGTCTACAATATGGAATATATAACATACATAAAGACAAACATACATATATATATATATATATATATATATATATATATATATATATGATATCTGTGTGCATATGTAACTACGTATGTGTGCACATGCAGGTATGTATATGCACATGTATAGCCTAGTGTAGTCTTGGGTCATTTTGTGTACCGGTACTTTCTTTTATAATTGCTGCTAAATAGATTTTCTTTGATAGATAGATTTTCATTGTTCCTGCAGCAGTGACAGTAAAGATCTCTTATCCTATCTTATCTCTTATATGTACAGTATGTGTTCCTATTTAATGCCATTAATGATCTGTTTAATACTTCATCATGCTGTCAAAAGCTGTGATTTCCTATGTGTGCATCTTTCAATCATCAGCCTGACAAATAAATAAACATGAATCAATGAGAAAAAAAAACAAAATTTGTGAGATTCCAAGGGGCTTTTTAAAGAGAAAGCACCTTCATCCTTTCACACTGTTAGCCTTTGTGTGAGAGAAGAACAATCTATATTTTCATGGGTTTTTTCTTAAAGGAGAAGACAGCACTCGTTTAAAGTTAATCCAAATCAAAACTATATAAAATCTGTCTGTGTGTGAAATCTTAGACAGATAGCTACTATTTTTATGATTTTATGGGTGGTTATTTGAAGGCTGTATCTCAGAATGATGATGCCATCAATACCCAAGTTACCTGGAGGAGTCTGGCTTTAAACATAATTTCTTTTAGTATTTCAGGTGTTTATGTTTAAATGTACTAATTCTGGTGCATGTACAGTTCCCTCACTTCACCGGAAATTATTTTAATCTAAGCATTATGATACTTCCAACTGCAATGTGCCAATAAATGTTATAAATGTATCAGAATCCTACACTTTCCCAGATTCAACTTGTACAGTTTTCAAATATTTGCCCATAAAATCATTAAAATAGATTTTGCACACAGAAAAAAAATATTCGATACATTTGAATGAGATTAAAGTCTGGTCTTCTCTTTTAAGGTTTACTTTTACTTTGTGATGTACACCAGTTTAAAGTAAAGACTTAAAGATTGTAAAAGCGATAAGTATATGGTTGTATAGTCAAAGGTATTTTGCAGAGTAACTTAAAACCACCCATCCATTCATTATCTCCACACCGTTACACTCAGCGTTGCAAAAGGCTGGCGCTAATCCCAGCTGATTTTGGGTGATAGACGGAGTACACCCTGAACAGGTCAACATTTTATTGCAGGGCTAACACCAATACACATGGCCATTTATAATCACATTCACACATATGGGTAATTTAAAGTAGCCAGCTGACCTCATGTGCATGTCTTTGTACTGTAGTTCCCAGGGAAAACCCACGCAGAATGCAGAAAAGGGAGAGCATGCATACTCGTCACACAAAGGCCCTGACAGCTTAGGGGGCGGCACTGTGGTGTAGTGGTTAGAGGGGACATACGGTGGCGTAGTGGTTAGTGGGGTGACATGGTGGCATGGTGGTTAGTGGGGTGACACAGTGGTGTGTTAGGTGTGGTGGTCTTGTCTGCCTCATAGCAAGGTCCTGGGCTTGAGATCTGGGTTCAGTGAGGGCGTTTCCGTGTGGAGTTTGCATGGGCTTCCTCTGATCACTTCCGTTTCCTCCCACAGTGACATGCACATCAGGCTAATTGGCTGCTTCAAATTATGACTAGGTATGAGTGTGAGTCTGAATGGCTTTGTGTGAGTTGGCCCTGTGATGGACTGGTGAGCTGTTCAGGGTGTACTCTGCCTTCACCCAGACTCTGCAACCCTAGTAAGACTAAGCGGTTCAGTAAATTAATGATAAAAAGTAAGAAATAGAATATTTGAGGTATTGTTTTGTAAATATAATGAAAATGGTGTAAGAGCAGATTAGTTTCCTAAAGTAACGAGTACTGAACTCTTTTACTCCTTTAATGCCAAAGCAATTGACCAATGGTGATGATTTTATTTATTAAAGAACAACAGGAGTGTCCCTTCTGTCTGTTCCATTGAATGTGAAGCATGTTAGCTCCTGTAGTCACTTACAGCATTGTAAACACCAGTTCTTTCATTTTGTTTTGAAGTCAAAGAGACAAAAATTGCAGCTTCGTGCCACGAAATTACGAAACACATTTGAATATTTTGTGGCTGTTACAAAGCACAAATTTGGAGACTCCTTTCATAGACATCGCTTCATAAAAATATGTATTTTTTAAAATTAATTATTTATTAACACCATTTAACATTTATTAGTCGTAGGTGAAGTCCCTGTGCACAACAGTTACACAATACATCGCACAACAGTTACACAATAGACCCATAAGAAAAAACTGAACCAATTTTCTGGGACAGTTGTGGGTGTGTTGTATAAAACGCACCCATTGTGAGACAGATATTCTGTTGTAGACCCTTTCCCTGGAATTTTTAACATGTTTCTTGAAGGTAATTCTTAACATCATGTCAATCTGTAGGTTGGTTGTGTGATGCTTTACGACATCCTCGTGCTTTGTTATGACAGCAGCCATGAGGATTCCAGAACTGATGGGAAACGATTTTTCGTTTCCACGATTTTTGACCCAGGGAAAGGTCAGAAACAGTTTTTAAGTTCCCAGGATTCCCCTGCATTTATGCTATACTATGTGGTGCATTTCGTGGGAAACAGACTTCCGGTTCCGCATTTTTTAAATATCATAAATGACCCGGAAACGGAACAATCGTTTCCGTGAAGGGCTCATACCTGTGACAGACATATGACTTTCATACCATTTTTAAGTTATCTGATACACTCAGAATAGCACAGCTTTCTTACAATACTCCTATGATTGACCTACGGTAAAACCCACGGGACTCGTACAATATTGTTATGACAGTGTTAGGTTGAGCGTACATACATCATTACATATGTGGGGTGATCACACCTTGAACAGCTCACCAGGCCATCGCAGGGCGAACAGACACACAACCATTGACACTGAAGCCTGGGGATGATCCGGAGAAGCAAATTAGCCATGTGTGCATGTTTTTGTACCGTGAAAGGAAACCGGAGTACCCGGAGGAAACCAACACAAGCGTGGGGAGACCATGCAAACTCCACATAGAGACGCTTGATCCTGGGAATCGAACCCAGGCCTTCTTGCTGTGAGGCGGACGTGCTAATCACTGCATCACCGTGCTGCCCCACTTTTTGGCGAATTATTTCAGAAAAGATACTGTTATTTAAGGGCAGTATATAAGTGTAAATACATATTTCTACTAAATGCTAAACATTTTATTTTGTCTGCAGTAAATCTGACTCCAGCTTGCAGTTCTGATATTTATTTCTGGTCTGTGTTTGTTTTGTCTGTTACTCTTACTGTAGAGTACTGCACGGAGGCGTATATACATATTGTGGGTGAATGACATCCAGACAGCTGTCATCTCCAATGATAAGTTCGCCTAGTTTTTTGATCCATGTAGCTGTCAAATTCTATATCGCAGTAAATTTAAGAGGCAAATAACAGAACCCAGAATATATCTAGCATGACTGTAAAGATTCTAAGTCAGGTTCTGTTAAATTCTCAAATCTGATTGTTTATGAATTTCTGCAGTCTGCCATTCTATATAACAGGCTTTTGATGTAGGGCGTGGCGATGTAGTGGTTAACACATCCACCTCACTGCAGAAAGGTCCAGAGTTCGAGTCCCGGGCACAGGCGTTTCTGTCTGGACTTTGCATGTTCTCCCTGTGCTTGCATGAGCTTACTCAGGGTACTCTGGTTTCCTCCCACAGTCCAAAGACATGAACGTTATGCTCATCGGCTTTTCCAAATTGCCCCTAGGTGCAAGTGTATGTAGTAGTGTATGTTGGCCTTGAAATCTGTTCAGTTTGTACCTCAGCTTCACCCACTGTTTGGCTCCAGCCTCCTCGTGACCCTACTGGGATTAAGTGGTTTGGCAATTGAGTGACTCAGTGAGACTGTTGATGTATAACAGACCTTTTTTATGGACCATGTCATTTGTGGAAGAACATTTTTTACTGAATATTTTGTATTAAATTATGTTAAGTGGTCTGTGATATGTGTAAAAAAAAAAAAAAAAAAAAAAAAAAAAAAAAAAAAAAAAAAAAAGGAACCATGAACCAATTATTATTGTGAAACGAACCATTTTAGAGTGATTCATGACCCTTTGGCTTTGTGTTAACATTGTGCATAACCCTGTCAGGTTTATTTTATGATCATGGCCAGCTTACTATACATTTCCTCTTAAATATTGTCCCTTGGTAGAGTATTAATGAACACCAGTTGGTTTGAATTGTTGTTAAAGGAATGTTCCTGCATTTTGTGTCTACAATATTGTGTGCAAGTACCATGAACCTTAATATAATAAAAATTTCCTGTACTGAGAAAGGAACTGAAAACCCATTTATTCTGGTTATTAAACTTTTTTTGATTGCCCAAATTGGCTTTAACTCAAATTAGGACTGGGTTTCAAGTAAGCTGTTCACTGTTCTTTTCTTAATAGAGAAAAAACAAAATGTACTTTCTGTGCTAGTTGCACATAGACTACAGTGGAATCAGTGGATGGATACTGAGTAGAAGAAAATACTGGTATATACTTTTCAAATAAATAATATTGCAATAAAGTAATTTACAGCTATGACTAACTGAAATTAATTTTCTAAATTATTCAAGGAAATGTATTTTTTATATTAGACTTTATATATGCACATGTACTGTAATTGAGTTTGGTCGTCTTTCTTGCTGTTTGGAGTAGTGTCTCGGTTTTTGTTTGTTGGTATTGGTTTCTAAGAATATTCTTGCATTTTTAGCAGATTTCACGCCTCTCAGAGTGGAGGGGTTAAGCTCTCTGAGATGCACACAAGTCTACTTTGTTTACCAAATCAATTTCAAAATTAGGCCAAGTGTGGTGAACGGATTGTGGCTCCTGTGCTTTTGAACGGGGAGCATGTTTTTGCATATTGCATTATTTATTTGTTTCATGGTTAAAAGAAGCAGAAACTTGGTTATAGCAGAAAATATTTTTTAAAAAAGAGCTACATCAAGGTCATTTCTGCCATGACCGACATGGTTGTCTATTCGAATATTTCATCAAAACTGTCAGGTCCATTTGCTTCAGTGTGCTATGAAATTGGATAACACAAAATGAAGGCTGGGTTTTTTTTTCTCGGTCTTAGCTTCACCTTTGCACCACGTTTTGAACCCAGTCTCATATCACTCTGTTTCTTGCGTAGGATTATTTAATCAGTCATACCAGTCAGTGTGCATATTGCCACACTTAGCCCAATTGACCAAGCTAAGAAATAATAGCTAGTGTAATTTATATATACAGTGTATGCTTGGCTATTAATTAAGTGCGTCAATAAAAAAATAGATCAGGGTGTCCAGCGGGTGTGGTTTGGGCGTGGTACGTCTGCGATGTAGGCACCACAGACCACTATACTGATAGCGATCACTCAGAACAATGCTAGCTTCCACTGGTTGCTTTATGGCACATTTCAGCAGGATCACAAAAGTGGTACGCCGCACTGCAATTTTTTTTTTTTTTATATATACACAGTATATTTCTGCTGTGTGCTGTGCTCAAGTCGAGTGACTGGATAGGAAGCTAAATGTCCTAAGAAAATCGAACAGAAACAATACTTAGTTTCTGAACGCTCCTGGTAAATAACGAAAGAATTGTGCTCACAGACACAATGCCACATGGATGCAACATCATACAGATACAGTGTCACACAGATACGCCTGGTGTAAACAGTAGTAAATCAATACCTACAAACATGCAAACTGGCAAACATTTTACAAACATGTGTTCTGTCCTTGTAGTGTACATAGAATATTATATTTGAGCCAGGCTAGCATCTGTGATTAGCATATCTGCATCATAGCAAGTAGGCTCTGGACTCAAGTCCGAGGCTAGGTGAGGACGTTTCTGTGTATAGTTTGAATGTTCATCTGTGTGCTTGTGTTTCTTTCCTCCAATCGCTCCTGTTTCCTCCCACAGTCCAAAGCCAAGTACATGAGGCTAATTGGCTTTTCCAAATTATCCCTAGGTGTGAGAGGGAGGGTGAATGATAGATGTTAGCACTGCAATGGGCTGGTGAATTGTTCAGTGGTGTACCCTGTCTTTGCCCAAAGTTGGCTGAGACAGGCTTCAGCCTACCTATGACCGTAGAAGGATAAGGTGATTCTGCAAATGAATGAATGAGTGTTTAATTACAAAGTGACTGCATGCTTTGGTGGAGAACAAATACGTTATACCAGCCACCATATACCACTTCAGCTGATGTGTGTGGTGCAGCAGGCAGAGGGATTTATACACTCACGTCTGTAGTTACAGTAAAACTTTTCAAGATAAAGCTTTTATGGTTTAAGCTTCACCTGATATCAAATAAATGTATTGATGTTTTTTGTTTGTTTTACTTGTTTTTGAACCCATGTGTCCTCAATAAATAAAAAAACATATAACAGACAGGCAATCTGTTTGTGCCAGAATATTAATTTATCCATGTCTCAGCTACCCAATGCAATGGGACTTGATCGTGTCAACATTTCAGCGACAGTGACATGAAATTTATGAAATCTTTCTACTCCAGGGATAAAAATATGTTTGTTAGGCCAAAAAAAAAACCCTTTGTTTCCGGTCACGCGACCGACTCCCTTTTATTTCTTCCGACTGTAAAGTTTTTTTCATGTGTTTTTGTAACCCAGTGATTATTTAATAACAGACTGTTATTCAGTGTCAGTAGGTGCAGTGTCTCTTTAAGAAACTCAAGTGGGGGTGGGGCTCTTCATCTCCGCATCTGTGAGCGCCTTTGGGGGAAAAAAACAAACAAACAAAAAAAAGTTTTACCGACCCAAATTTATTCTGCAATGTTCCAGGAACCAAACGGTTTTTTTTTTGCCTAATTAATATAAATATTTAGGCATTGCCTAAAATCTGGGCATCTTAAATGTTTGCATATGTACGTTTACAGAAACACGCATACTTAAAATGAGGGAATAAGCTGCAAAGTGCAAGTGCACGTAACGCCAACGGCGGCAGCTCGCACGTGAAATGATTTTCCTGCTATTTCCTTCATTTATTGCGTTGCCTGTGTGGGCACGTGAGCACAGACATAACAAAAAAAATTGAGCTCATTGCTTTATGACATTTGCATAAGTATGGAACTTCAGAGCTCCACTACAAATGGCATAATTTATACATTTATTTGCACCTAATTCCAGCAGCTTCTGTGAACTACACAATTAGGAAAAGAGAAATGACAGAAATACTTTATAAAGAAGGAAAATTATAGATTGCATGGAGAAGGACCACTTTGAAAAGAAACCATTAAATCCATCACACCCATACCGTGTCTTTCTGAACAGGCTGACAGCTTGGTATTAAACACTAAAATGGAGACTCCAACCTGTATTTAGCTCAAGTGTGAACATGCTGTTTCGTTGCCGGAGAACTATTTCAGATATTTATCTATCAGCAATATCCAGATTTACAGCTTTTAAGTATAACAGCCCTGTCCACTCAGGAGTGCGAATGTAATGTGGCAGTGGTGGCCTGGTGGTAAGGCGCTGGGGTTGGGAGTTCAAGCCCCACTGTCCACGGTTGACACTGCTGCCACTTGGCAGTGTGTGGAGTTGTGACCCCATGGCTTCAATCCTTCACATTGTAAGGCTGCACACTATGGAAAGGCGTGCAGTTCGGCTGCTTGAATTGAACTGAATCTATCAGCCAACTGTAGAACCTGGGACTTTCGTAGATTAAGAATTTGCTATATTTAAAGGAGCAATAGCGACAGCACAATACATTGTAAAAACCTCTGAATGTCTGACATTTTACCATGTGAATAGGTCTAAATTTGTAAGCTTTTTTTTTTTTTTTTTTTTAATAAATAATGTAATTTAATGACACAGCTTGGATCACAGTGCCAAAACACATTGCTTTGAGTGATTGTGTAATCAGTGCAGCACATTTCTGCAGGCTTAAAACCCTCTCATTAAATCTACATGAGGGAGCACTTTAAAACAAAAAAACATAATGCAAATGCATTTACAGTCTAATTTAAATATAATCTGAATCTACCGAGTGGACATGGCAGTTATATTTAAAGCTGTAAATCTGGATATTAAGTTTTGTCCTTAGTGTCTGTTGTAATCCTGCTACATCTGCTTTGCACCGTCCTGATTAAACAGGACCATGTAGAGTCATTCATATTGCACAACCTATTTCCTGGCTTTGAAACCTTATTAATCAGCGTTACTCATCTGACCACCGCTTGTCACTGAGCCAGTGTGAATATCTTACAATTTCAAAGTGAAGCAGAGATGTTTTTTTTTCTCCATGAGTGAACACAAGTGGTCTTGTTCAGGGAGCTGGGCGAGTCAGGAGGTGCTGGAGGGGAAAAAAAGAGCAAGCAGAGAGTGAGGAAGAAAAAGGAATCCTTCAATACACACACACACACACACACACACACACACATATATATATATATATATATAGATAGATAGATAGATAGATAGATAGATAGATAGATAGATAGAGGTATAGATCTAGTAGATGATTTTTCTTTAGGATGTTTGCACTGTTTAGTTGTGACTAACTGACAAGATTGTTGTAATTGCTGAGTGCTTGAGGATTTTATATTACACAATTCTTTTAAGATAAAGCAGAGCTGGAGGGTGGAGGGCGCAGAGGAAGGAGAGGCAGAGGGACATGGGTGAGGACTCACAGCTGGAATGGCGCATGTTTGTGTTGTGAGGTGACAGTGTCGGCTCCTGGCAAGCCTTAGCTCTGGCGCCTGCTGCCCTCATCCTCCCTTTTACAGACAGACCGTATGCTGTTCTAGCCTTCTCTCCTTTTTCCTCTCTCTCTCTCTCTCTCTCTCTCTCTCTGTCTCTCTCTCTCTCTCTCTCTCTCTCTCTCTCTCTCTCTCTCTCTCTCACTCTCTCACTCCCTTTTCCCACCCTGTGCCCCCATTAGAGATCAACTAAGGATCTCTAGTGCCCCTAAGATTATTACAGTATCAGATTAATTTAGTTTGTATTCCTCCTGAATTTAAAGGAATATTCTGTCACTTTTAAACCGGACCATCTTTTTCAAAACATTATCCGTTGTATATGTACTGGATGGCACAGTGGCTTGCTGGTGAGCACAGTTGTCCCATATCAATAAGGCTTGGCAATCAAACCTCTTGATAGTTCTCCATGTTGTTGCATAGGTTTCATCTGGATGCTCAGGTTTTCTTCCAGAGTCCAAAGACTTAATTGTAAATGGTACATGTAAGTTACAAGTAAATGGTTGTATGGGCCTGTATTAGCCCTGGAAAAGACTGGTGCACCCTGAATCGCACTATGGATTTCGATTTTCTTGCATGTGCTTCACTACTAAATTTTAATAGGCTACACATCTTAGCTTTGACAAAGCCATTTCGTAGCTCAATTTCTACATATATGTTGCACACTTTTAGAAGAGAAGGTTAAATGTAGATCAAATAAGGGTTATTCAGTTTTCTGTCTTAGTGAACAGCAGAGGCTGCAAGTAGAACCCCTTGAGGAATATAAGAAACCTTAGCTAATCAAAGCCTTAAGAAATCCTGTCTTCTAATCTCTGATTCCCACTTCACACCCCCCCCAAAAAAAAAAAAAACCTCCTTTTGCTGCCGAATTCGGTCTTGAGTAATTTCCACAGGGCGTGTAGTGGTGTAGTGGTTAGTACATCCGCACCACAGAAAGATTCTCCTGGGTTTGAATCCAAGGCTTGGTCGTTTCTGTGTGAGGTTGGATGTTCTTCCCGTGCTTGTGTGGGTTTCCTTCAGGAACTCCGATTTCCTCGCACAGTCCAAAGACATGCACATTGGGCTGATTGGCTACTCCAAATTTCCCCTAGGTGTGAGTGTCAGTGGTTGTGTATGCTGGTTCTGCGATGTATGGGTGAGCTGTTCCGGATGTACCCCACCTTTGCCCAGAGTATGTGCAATAGCTACCAGAGAGAGTAAAAGCTATCACATGCTCCACACATGAAGCCAGAAAACCTCAAATCATCTTCATCATGCTGGGAAATAATGAACACACTTGACGGAAGACGGATAGCTGATGCCATTCATCACGGAGGACAACTCTATCCCCCTTCTTCCACATACATGAGCTTACAGAGAGCTGTTGGTTAGTGGTCTGATTGACAAGTGAGGAAGAGCATACCACACCTCCCACCATGAGAGCATGGACCGTTTTGCTGTCTTTATCATTTGAACAATCTCACAATCTTTCCCAAGCACCTTTGGGTTCTGCCACCTGCCTAAAGTGGTTCTATGTAAGACAGTTTTTAAGAAGATTAAATAGCCATTAGTAAAAGGAGAACCTTTAATTATCCACTGTACTCGTTAAAATTTCCAATGCTATAAATCATAGTACAATTCAGATGTGCAGTTCTCACACTGATAAAATTACACCACATCCTGAGGCTCTGCAGCGAAACGCCCATACTGTCTTCTTATTCAGATCAGCATGTGATGTGTCTTTAGGTACACTGTGTATCAGTCTCAGCAGAGCAGTGCGCTATACAGAGAACAGTGCTTAGTGTGTTCTGTGATAAACAAGAGTCTTTATCCTGCATCCCTCAACTCATGCTCAAGCTCCAGTGTCAGGTTGACTTGTTGACTCATCAAAAAGAAGAACCTGTTCTGTCTGGTAGCTGTCAGACCTGTAACGGATGGCAGTGCTGGGGCGAGTAGCCTGCAGGCAGCTCACTTAGAGTTTCATTCACGCTGTCGTCCTCTCAACATGCTTAAAACCAGCGAAATCACTAAACATGCTACATACTCATGTTTAAATTACGATGCTGCATACCTCTCGTAACTGTTCTAATGGATGTGTGTGTGTGTGTGTGTGTGTGTGTGTGTGTGTGTGTGCGTGCATATGTGTGTGTTTGTGTGTGAGAAACAAGTGAAATAGGAACATTCCTTCCTCACTCCCACTCCCGTTCTCCCCCTCAGCTTACTGCTGCCACCCCACCCCCTGTTTCCTTCCTGTTCTTATTTTAGAATTTATTGGATGTTTTTTTTTTTTTTCTCTACATCCGGCAACAAAGAGAAGATTGTGCCACATACTAACTGCACACTCTTCCGTAGCAAGGAAGGGGCATGCTCAAATATTTTCACAAAACAGTTCAATGTTGCTACACACACACACACACACACACACACACACACACACACACACGCACACGCACACACGCACACACACACACAATGAGAGTCTTACCGTGATAACCATGACAGAAAGATTTGGATTGGCTTTTCCCTTTTATGTATCTGTACTTTATGATTTTTAGTGAAAAATTATATCTGCCATATGCTTCTGTTTTACTAACTTTAAACAGTTTTTTTGTGTATAAATTAAGCATTTCATTATTCAAACATAACAATTTAATGTCATAACTGAGTTGAGTTTATACTGTATTTAGATACAGTACTTTTGAAACCTACTCGCTCACTTATTCATTTCCCAACCTGCTCAATCCTACTGGAGTCACAGGGATGCTGGAGCCTATATCTGCCCAATATTGGGCGAAGGCGGTAAACCACCCCGAACAGTTCGACGCACAGGGGCCTACACACACACACACACACACACACACACACACACACACACACACACACACACACACACACACTAAACTATTCACACTTACACCTAGGGGCGTTCGGGCCACTTAGCCTAATGTGCTTGTCTTGGACTGTGGGAGAAAACTGAAGCACCCAGAGGACGCATAAGATCTTTTTACGTGTCACATGCCCTTCTGCTCTGAGTTCACTAAACAATAAATCAGTAAAATTTTGAAAATGTGGAATAAAAATGTAGTGTCTTTTTTCCCTTCTTCTTCAGTATAATTTCAGTTTATCTCCGTTTTGTAAAGCTAATATTTTTTTGTACTGTTTAACAGTCCGTGTGTTTGTAAAGGAACACTGGGTTGGTTACTATACTTTTCAGTCCGGCTATCATATCTCTTGAATAATTAAGCAATATCACATGAGCAAGGGTGCTGTAGTACTGAATATATCAGCATGCTTGTGATATCACTCGGATATTTAGGACAATGGCACTATTCGTGTGATATTGCTTTTGTGCAGCAATTTTAAGCCAAATATCCAGTATTATAGTTGTATTATTGACATTTCAGACTCAACATGTCCGTATAATGTATTTATTGTAAATAGTGTTTTGAAGGTCTACATGCATTGGGTATCATGTTTTTATTGAAACAATAAATACATTTTGGAAGACATTTTGTTAAAAATGGGTTGCCCTATCCATGCAGATGTTTGGAACACCCTGTAGTATTATAAATAGCACTCTAGCAGTTAACAGTTGTATACAGGGAGATATGTAACCAATTGTATATGTAATAAGCCAGGAGCATCATGCAGAATGTATATCCATCATGGAATTGGGTGTCACACAGCATGGGGTTGGAGTCAGTAAAGCTTCTGCTAAACATATAAAGATGAGAACACAGAGCACAGTGATTACTGTCATTAGGATGTAGCATATGTGAAAAAAAATTTGAGAACATTTATGAAAAGAACTTGCTTCTGTAATAGAAATTCTGAAAATGCTTAATTCGGAGCAATTCATCAAATAAATCTTTTATGTAAAATAGAGCCTAAATTAATAATGCAGCTGTTGAAAAACTGTTATTAAGAAGGATGCATACATGCACATTTGCATAACCTGTGCTTTGTATGTTAGCTTCACATAGTAATAATATGCCATGTCTGCACCACTAGACTGATCGGCTCGACAGCCCCACACACAGCAGACTGCAATGTACTGTGTGTTCTGACTCCTTTCTATCATAGCCAGCATATTTATCTATTTATTTATCTATCATAGCATTTTTATTAGCTGTGGAATCAGACCAAATCTACTAGCCTTTGCTTCCCATTTCCTTCAGTGAACTTTAGGCATCCATGACACACTTGCCAGTTCACTGGTCATCCTTCTTTGGATTATGTTTGGTAGGTACTTACCACTGCATACCAATAATTATAGTCATTTAGCCATCACAGTCCCTATCAAAGTGCCTCAGATCCTTATGTTTGCTCGTTTTTCCTGCTTCAAATACAATGACTTCAAGAACCAACTGACTTTCTGCCAAATACATCTCACTACTTTGCTGGTGTGAATCTAGCGAGGTAATCAGTGTCTATTAATGTTTATATTGTTGGATTATATTCATAAACTTGTATTAAGGAGATCTTTGGAATGAAATGGGTCTGAGCATTTTTGTTTGTTTGTTTGTTTGTTTGTTTGTTTGTTTAGGTAGATGTCTACCAAAGAAACTTTGGCCTATTAATGTCGTTTTTAAATAATCGCCATGGGCTAATTCCTGTGCTCATGAAGGCAAGTAAGCAAACAAAAGAAAGAAAACAACACTTAGATTTGTGGACAATGTATCACATATTAAAGCCAAACATAACCCTATTTTCAAACTTTCCCAATTGAAAGAATTAACATAAGAAAGTCTTATCGCGCATGTACTTTAGGAGTATGAATGTTCTGTGTAGAAATAAAATCCTTTTAGTTCACTTTTTTTT